>APFE030485935.1:0-45983 GCA_000404065.3 Pinus taeda
GGAGGAGGATATCCAGGATAACTAGGAATGGGAATCGCATTTGGGATATTTTGTCCTCCTGGAAAACCAGGATTAACCGGACCATACTGGGGTTGCTGAGGCTGTTGATATGTATACCCAGGGTATGGTTGATACTGATAGGTTGGTTGCTGTGGAACCGGACCGTATTGGTACTGTCCTTGGTACGATTGTTGATTATATTGAGGTTGAGTAGTGACAACCGTACTTCCTACAGGCATCTGAACCGAAGTGTGGACCGTGGGTCCAGACTGACGTAAAGATGTCTGAGGAGTAGATACTGGGACAGTAGAAACCGGAGTTGTTGATACTCCAGAAGATGGTGGGGTAGATGGAACAGATGTTGTAGTAGTCGCAGTAGACATTTGAGGCGGAGTACGTGGCGTACTAGGCCCAGACTGAGAAACTACAGAAGGTGCAGAAGTTTGAACAGTAGGCTGGACAGGTTGCTGGGATGAACCAGAAACCAAGGGTTGTCCAGTTTGAGATGACAACTGCGATTCGGTTGCAAGACCTGTTGGGATTGAGATGGATCCCACACTAAATTCGTTCCGGGGTATGGACCCATAACATGTTTAGGATATTGAGGACCGTAACCTTGGTTGAGGGTAGGGTTGATAATATGATGAACCCGAAGGTGGTTGGTAACCTTGAGCTGGGTACTGACCTTGGGGTTGATAAACCTGAGGCACGTACTGATACAAGGGGTTGACCTTGAGGTACGTATTGATATTGAGGTTGATTTTGAGGTGCATATTGATACTGAGGTTGACCCTGAGGTACATATTGATACTGAGGTTGACCTTGAGGTACATATTGAGTCTGGGGTTGACCTTGAGGAACGTATTGTCCCGTAGATATGTACTGTCCTTGAGGTTGTCCCCCAGGCGCAAACTGAGTACCTTGAGGTTGCCCCCCAGGTATATACTGGGTATCTTGGGGTTTCCCCCCAGGCACATACTGGGTACCTTGAGGTTGCCCCCGAGGCAGAGAATGGCCACCTTGTGGTTGAGGATTAGGAATGGAACCTGACATCATGAGAATATGTTCTACACTCAACTGTTTAGTACCACTACTTCCAGTTAATAACTTTTGTTTGATAGCTTGAGGAGATGCTCCCGAAAAAGTACCAGAGATGGACTGATACCCAATGGGGACAGAAGGACCGCCGTACAAATAGGCTTCCGGAGATTGAGAAAACATGGATGACTGAGTAGATATATTCAACAAAGGATAGTAATCTCTAGGTGCTAGGTGATAAAAAATACGAGGTGGGGAAAAACTTAGTCCCAGGTTTTCCAAAAGATTAGTCAATGAACGATACCAAGCACTGCTCCTAGGAGGAATGTAAAAGATTGATTCACGATCCCTAAGGTCTAAGATAGGTCGATCTTATGGAAAAGGAAAACTTTCTTCGTTGTCCGAAATAACAAGTTCTTCAATAGCTATAAGTCCAGAAGGAAGATCTTGGGTAATTACAGTTTCTATCCTAGGTGAACTAGGACCACTAGAAGTTGGAGAAACAAACTCTGATATGGGAGTAACAACAATTTCAGATTCGGGTTCAGATATTTCTAGTTCTTCACCTATATTACTAGTAGATGCAACACTACCAGTAACTTCTGAAACTACTAACGGTTGAGAATCAGAATGTACTCTCAAAGAAGATTCTCCTTCTTCAAGTGACCCACCTCTACTGTCACTAAGAGTTACGAGGACTTTCAAGCCTTCAAGCTGGCTCGATACGTCCTCAGGAGGTTGGCCCCGAAGCCTACGGTACTTCCTCAGTAACTCAGCCACGTTTACAAACTCAGGAGATTGGCCCCGAAGTCTACGGGACTGCCTTGGTAATTCAGCCACAGTTAAAGACTTTTAACTACTTCACACGCAAACAAAGTAAAATCTCAATGAAAACCACCTAAAGCCTCTAAAGAACCAAACAAATTGAATCACACACCTAAAGAATCTAGGAGATCAATCACACACAAATAGTAACTTTTCGTACCGAAAACACTAGTTGGTGATGAAATCCAACGTCGTAGAGTTCAATACAGAAATAGCGGTTGGAACAGTTACCTCGGAAACCTGTTTAATGAATAGACTGGCACAAGTTTCTCCACTTAACCGTCTCGAGTGAAGAGAACCCCCCAGAAAATCCAAGTGAGTCTAGCCAACGTCTGCTCCAGGTACAGTGGGATCTTCCCACCACCATCACCTTAGGAAGAATCCTATAGAATATGGTCACTATGGTTACAACCAGAAACAAATATACCTGGGGGAACAGTCTATGATCCGATATGCATGCAAGGGCAGAGTAGCAAGCTCAATCCCCTTGAAGGCTCCTTGACATAATCCAAGGTTTACCAACAAGTGACCCCAGGCTCCTCGACAATGTTTAATCTGAGGTACCGTTTTTAATACGTGAATATCTGGCATCGTTCCCAATGAGGAAGGATTAATTCCCACACTGGTTCGGACACGATCTCGTGCTTCTCCTTTAAGAGGAGCTTTCCAAGAGCATAGATGCAACAATTGGATTTCTCTGATACCGCAAGATATAGCTACTTGTTTGTTTTATTGTCTTGGAGAGTTAAGTACTCCCTACTCCAAGACACTAGCCTAAGCTATTTTGGTGTAATAGAGCCCTAGAAATAAAAAGATTTACTAGATTCATTTTACTTTAAGCGTTATTTTTATTGGTTTTTGATTAAGTCAAGAGGTGCGGAGATGAAACTCGTGGTGTGAAGACTCGACTCGAAATCACTAAAAAGATGCACTTAAGATGATTAAACAATCTTTCCTCTTCAATGAACTTCTAGCTAGGAAAGAGTTTGAGAATGCAAATGTGTGTAAACACAAATCTTTCTTAACAAACAAATTAAAAGAAGAGTTTTTGTTCCAATGCACTCAAAACGAGACAACTAGTTATTTTCACAAAAATTTCCCTTTTCTTTCAAACGCTCAAATGCTACCAAAACAAACTTTTTCAAAAAAGATTTTTGTATTTTTTATAAAAACACTCAAAACTATGACTGAAGCAAATCTTGAGAAAACTAGGAATAAAGAAAATCTTAAGATCTACAAACTATAAAAACCTACTTGAAGTAAAAGCTTACAAGATGTTTTGTTTTTAAGGATGTTTTACTTGGCGATAAGAAAACCAAGGACTAAGTTGTCCAGAATCAAAAATCAGTCAAAAAACAAGTAATTTTTTGTTCTCTTTTGTAAAAATGAAATCCAAACTTTCAACACAAGATTTTTCGAAGTTTCGCAAAGAGAAAACACAAAATGGATTCCTCAACAAAGGTAGATCTTGCAAATGGTCAGACTCATCAGAAGGCCAGAAAAAACCAAGGTGTTTTGAGGCTTCTACGCTTCTAAGCTCTGAGCTACTACACGACCAAAATGAAAATCAAGACCGGCAACCAAACTTCTAGGAATTTCACCTAAAACCCTAACACCAATGGAATTAAACCAAGGAAAGCTTTTGACAAGTCACATGTAGGTCTGGGCAGAGGATAACAATATCTAAACCAAAATAAAACTAATTGAAAGAGTAAAATTTAAGTTTTTCAAAATTTTAGCAGGGTCCGCAGGTTCAGAGTTTACACAGGTGCGTGCACGCTCTGTGTGCAAAGTAAACATGCGTATAAGTATGCACTGTGATACAAGCACAGACTGTGGGCTTCTCCTAAAGTTATGAAAAGTAAAAACAATCCTAGATCCACTAAATCCACCCAATTCCACACACAACAAGCCAAAAACAGAAACAAAAACACAAGTTTCTCAGGTCAAAGTAAAAATAACGAAAACAATCAATTCCCCAGTGGAGTCGCCATTTTGTCACATGGAATGAGTCGAGGTTGCGGACAAGATCGACCTTCCTAGTATCGAAATATATCTAGTGACAAGCAGGCCAATAAAAAACTATCTTTCTCTGAATATGAAATTAAAAACAAATGCATACAAGTGTTTTAGGCCTACCTTGGGTCCAATGCAAGTTTGTGGAAGCCTCACTCCCTCACTCCAAATGAGCTTCCTTGAAGTAAGTCTGCAAACACAAACAAGCAAACAAATTAAATAGCACCTGAAAAGCCAATATCATAAAACATATTCATCATAATGATCAAGGAGATTATGAAACAAACCACATAAGACAATTTGTTGAGAAAAATGAATCTGATTGTATTAATTCAAATGAAGAAGAACTTTACAACCTGTGCCTTGATGCTGTACAAGCTCCTCCCAGGGTCCGACAAGAAGTCTCCTCTACTTTGACAAGTTTCACTCACTTCCCAATGAAACCAAAAGGTATGTGATCTCTCCTCTCAAGTTTAACTAGGAAGTCCCAATTCCATCAGCATTTACCCTCAAAAATGTTCAGCTTCTAACCTCCCCAGCAACTGACCCAATGCTTAATTTATAGTGCAATGGAGGGAAGTTACTAGGTCCTCCTTCAAAGGGATAGCTCCTCCTATCAAGGGATTAGCTCCTTCTCTTTTGGGATGCATGAACCACCTCGGAGCAAACAATCCACGTCAAAATTCCTTTTAGAAACATCTAGAATTAACCCAAAGTGAGTTTTTTAGAATAAACTTGCGCCTTTTTTACCTTTACAGGGGTACGTACCCACCCCTTTATAGACAGAGTGTGAATATACGCAGGTAATATGAACAAAGGGTGCGGGCCCGCAGGCAAAAGTGAGAGAAAGTGCGGAACCAGAGTTTTATTGATTTTCAATGTCTTTCTCTCATTTGCAAAGCTTGACATGAAGAGCTAAGGTCTGGGACTTGCTTAGGAGGTCAGTATAAGTGATGATAGACCCATACTGACTGCAAATATTCATGATGACGATATTTTTGTGTAACACCAGGGATCCTTCTCACCCTACTGATCAAAGGATCCTCAATCTCCTCGAGATACATTCCCCCTCTCAGAATATTATAACTCTAGTGACAGAACCAGGAAGCGCACTGACACTGGCACCCTCCTAACAAAGACATCCTCAAATTGAATTATGATGGAGCTGCCAAAGGCAATCGGGAAGTTGCAGGTTTTGGGGGTGTTTTCAAAAACTCACAAGGGGAGATAATATGGCTATACGTGGGAAACTTGGGTACAACTACCAGCAATGTTGCTGAACTCCAAGCTCCGGAGCATGGTCTAGACATTGCCAAAGCCTAGAGATTCTAGCCACTCATAGTGGAAGGAGACTTAACTCTCGCCACCCAAGCCTGTAGGAAGCTTCAACAAGGAATGACTATCACCAAAATCACAGACAACTGGCAGCTCAACAAAACCTTGAACCGCATCAGCCAACACGTTGGAGAGCTAAGTGGGCTCCACTTCCAAGCAGTAAGAAGGAAGGAAAACAACTTGGTTGACAGACTGGCAAATGAAGGAAGAACTAGGAGCACGAGAATACACTCCCTTGCATGGAGGGACTTAGATGAGGGACTTCTCTGTCGGGATTGTGAAATAATAAATAACATTGATACAAGGAGTACGAGTCTCTCTCAATAACGAGATTGTCTATCATTCTCGAGAAAAGGAATGGTACAATTCCCACATCACCTCATTATGATTTCATCAGACTTCAGTCATCCCAATTCTTTGCATGAAGTAGGCATTAACCAGTTTGTAGCATTCCCTCAAAGTCGTCACCATCTGGATCCTTCAACCAATACTGATACATGCTCCCTCATGACAACATTTTATCTCCTACTAGTAGCATTCAATGGGTCTTTCATGTCAGCACGCTCCACATTAGCCACATGCTCTACCTATGAATACCCCATCCAACTTGCTCTTCCCTCCTATTCTTTTCACCCTAGTGTTATTGCTCTCATTTCCTTTGTCTAGGACTCACCCCCTAATCCCCTTTCTTTCCAAAGCATGGCTTCTCAGCACATCTTTGAACATGCTCCCCGACGCGGCTGCAGCCACAACAACTCTAGGTGGGACAACCCAAGAAGGTAGCCTAGCACTAGGGTGGAGGCTTCTGCGAGACGAGCAGCTCTTAATTATGCAGTCTCAATCAACCCTTAAACCCAAGATTGCATCCATAAGTTGGAGCTCTAAGCGCATAACATAAGATGGACAGTGACCACAAAAGCAATTGATGTTGAATTTGAATGGATTCCTGACCTGGGCCTCACTCGGATCAGGGAAAATTTGTACATGTGAACCATCGAACTTTCTTGGTAGCTAAAGACAATTCTCGAGCTAGCATTACAGGAGTAGTCGGAAAACATGAAAGTTGTGGAGGAGAATTTAGATATTATGAGTGATGAATTCACTGTCTATGTGGAATCATTCCACCACCGTCACTTTGTCACGAGCGACTCGCCTCATTATGCTTTGCTCAAGCGAAGTATGGCTACTATGCAGGCCAACGGAGGGGGATCTTCAAGCATCAAGAAATAAATTGCAAGAGCCTCCACCAGTCACCAAGTAGCGACAGACCCTCTTGTCGGTAGCACATCGTAGAGACCCATCAATCTGGAGGACGAGCCCTTGGAAGACACTTCCTAATGGTAAATTGTCTAATGCTTTTTCCAAGTTTCTAGAAGATTCCTTTTATCTACAGTACCCTCGACATCAATGCTACTCTCGACGTTTAGGTTTTTCCAATCATTCTTAGTTCTTGCCCTTTCGGATCAAGAGGATTTTTTGGAAAATTTTGCAGTTCTTCTTCTATCCTCCATCTATCTTCTCAGCTCAGGAGAAGGAGATTTTTTGTATGCCATTGGAAAAGAAATTTCAGGAAATGTAAGAGAGGCCTTTTTTGTAATCATTGTAAAGGAAAATATTGGCTCTAGTGCTTGAGCATCCTACTCGCGCCACACCCCTTTGATTGTAAATACCATATATTGAATTAAAAAATACTTCTTACTTAAAACTATATATATATAATATATATATACATATATATATAAATATATATATATATAATTTATAATATATATATATATATATATATATATATATAATATATGAATGATGCGTCATTCTATTATTGAACAAGTGTAATAGGGATTGTTTTTTAGTACTTGCTATTATGCGAAAAGTAATTGATAGCAAAAAATATTTTAACTCAAATCAAATGAATACTACGATATTTCAAAAAAGATTTAGACTATAAATCTAAAATATTTAGGTTATAAATTGAAAATGAATAGTATTATTATTTTTTTAACTTATTGGTATAAAAATATTGGATAGCTAAATGAAATATTGAAATTGTTTGTAATTTGTTGATTACTTACAATTTAAAAGAACCAGTTAAAAAATTGATAGAATTTATCAATTTTATTATTTTTTTTAATTTTAACTTCATCTGATTAATAAAAACTTTAAAAATATATTACAATATATTATCTCACACAAAAATAATAATAATATCAAAACAATTTAAATTTCATAATAACTCAACATTAAAATACAACTTTCATAATACTTTAGTTACCAATTTAAATATTTTCTATTCTATTGAATTTATAAGATTTATTGTTTTTCTCATCTAAAAGATTATAAGCTCTTGAATTCAGAATCATAAAATAATTATATATTTATCAATTTGCAAAACAAACTCATAGAATATATCAATTTACTAAAACATTTATTGTCATTGAATAGTAATAAACCATATTAACACATTATCTTATTATTTTCAAAATTATTTAGAATCTATGAAATAATATGTATATTCTTCAAATCAAAACTATTCATTTATAATTGATAGGTACATTATTATATCATGTTATTACACCTCAATGAATTTGTAGGTTATCGATTACTTGTAGTTTAAGGGAGTGAGTTAAAAAGTAGATAGAATTTATCAATTTTTTTGAGTTTTTTAATTATAATTTCATTTAATTGATAGAAACTTTGAAATTTTATAATACATGAAATAATAATAATGTAAAAATAATTTAAATTTCATAATAACTTAATATTAAAAATATAACTTTAATTATTTTACTTTATTTATTAATTTAATTATTAATTTAAATATTTATTGATGTATTGAATTTGGAAGATTTATGAGCTCTTGCATTCATAATCATAAAATAATTATGAAATACATCAATTTACAAAACAATTACAGAATATATCAATTTATAAAAACATGCATTGTCATTAAATAATAATAAACCATATAAAACTATCTATTTATAATTAATAAGTGCACTATATCATGTTATTACACATAAATAATATTTATGTATTTGAAAACAAAGTTATGCATTCATAGAAACTAATATTAATCGGGTCGGATCTTATTATTATACATTTCATAAACGTAAATTAATAAATAATATTTACATATAAATTATGTCAATGAAATGTTATCACACAAAGCAAATATTCATTCACACATTCTAATTCAGATTTCCAACATTGGGATTTGAAACATGTCAGAGTGCCTTAATATCAAAAATTCGTCAGTGACCACTAAATGATCTTTAATAAATATATTAACAAATATCCATCACAAATTCCTTACCTAGGCATAGGAATGAGACAAATCAAAGGAAGTTGAAAGCAATAAATAAGCAACTCATAATTGTTACTCAGTCCAAATAAATTGTCCCATCATATTCACTATTGTAAATTGAAGACATTATCATGCCAAAATTAGAGCATATGAAGGAGAGAAATGAAACAAAAATATATAAAATGTTTCACAACTCTATCCTTTCAAAAAAACCTTTGGCATGTCTATTGGTGTAAATGAAGATAAAAGCTACGAACAAACCCAATGAAACGAGAAACCAAACAATGAAAATTTTCCAAAATGACAACAACGATGAGCAGAGCCAACGAAATGAGAAATGAAACAAAGCAAAATTTCCAAATGATAACATCTCAGGAGGCTAATGCATATGGTTGTAAAACGAGGAAACCATCCTACCAAAATAGATAATATGAAGGAGAAAAATCAAACACAATCATATAATTCTTCACAACTCTGAGAAGTTCCAATAAACCTATACCTCCCTATGGATGTAAATGATTAGAGAAGTGATGAACATAGATAGTGAAATGAAAAAATAAACAAAGTAAATTTGCCAAATAATGATCATAGAAGTGATGAACAGAGACAATGAAAGGAAAAACTAAATAAAGAAAATTTTCCCAATAATAACAAATCAAGATGGTGTTGAATAGAGTTGTGAAAAATAGTTATTATGCCAAACTGAGCATATGGTGGAAAAAAAAAGGAGAACCCATATAATGCTTCACAACCATAGGAGTTGGAACAAACCTATAGCCTGTAACTGAAAACACAGTAATGAAAACCAAACGAAGTAAATATTTTTCCAAATGATTACATATCAATAATGACAAAAAGGGACAATGAAATGAAAAACCAAACAAAGAAGATTTGCTAAATGACAACATATCAAGAGGGTGCAGTATAGAGTTAAAGAAAGGAGGGACTTAACAGTTTCAAGCAACTTAATAATCAATTCTTCCCATTAAATTCATGGATAAAAGGACAAAACCGACCACAATTGAACGACCCAAAGCAAATAGTAGATAAGAAAACAAAAATGAACTTTGTTATGAACTTTGTAATTCTTGATTATAGGAAGAGTGTTCACTAGAAATTGGACAGGTGATAATTGTTACCAAACCACACTTCTAACAGCAAAACCCCTTCATATAATTGGAATTAGAGTAATTGTAATATTCTTAAATGGCCAAAATTAGTGTTCTATTAAAAAATACAAAAATTGATCATTGTAACAATAACGTAGCATGGCAGAGTATCTAACACAACTCCAAAGAAGGTCATAGCTTAAAGGTAGATGAAAAAATAAAATGGATAGTGTAGTCAAATATTCAATTGGATTAGTCACGGATAAAACAATTATGAAGCATTACATGGTTTCATTATACAAAGAGATCTATTAAAGTCATATCTACATATAAAATATAGTTTCTCCTTAATGCAATAAAAACACCTCTCCAATATGCAATAACTAACATTTGTATAAAGCCACATAGAACACATCATAAATAAATTGAACAGACACAAGTCTTGCTTAGTGGACAAAACCTTACCTCCCAAATATTGCACAAGCCCTAAGTCACTCCCTCAAATTAACAAAAATATTACTCAAACCCCAAAATCAAACAAAAAATTGCATGATAGTGCAGAACTATGGAGTTATGAACAAAAATATTAGACATAAGCAAAACTTTCTAACAAAGAACTGCAAGTCTATACTCCACAAGCCTAGCATATAAATAATGTTACATAATATATGTCAACAAAAAATTTGAACACATTCAAGCATGTTCAATCGATTCAAACACAAACAAAAGTTCCCCAAAAAATAACTACAAGCCTACAATCATTACAATCAATAAAATATAACTTCATAGACATTATATGGAATCAACACACGTTTATAAAATATGCTTAGAACACCCTGAAATATAAAATATGCAACATTTTTCTACAAGAAGCACTAATTTTTTGGACTAGTATGGAAATCCATATGCCCAAAACACCCTGAAATGAAAAAATATGCAACATTTTTCATAGAAAGCACTAAGTTTTTTATTAGTATAAAACCCCTTGGACATGTTGCTTTGGGGACTCCCAAATGTTAGTGCACCAAGAATTGAGGGTAACTTGATCACACCTTAGCAAGTGTACAAATTTTAATAAACTCTAGATTTTTAATTGATTAGGCTACACAATGACTTGTCAAAGTTTAATTTTGGTCACATAAACCGAAGTTGTGAGATTTGAAGTTGGAAAAAGATCCACTAGATTTTAGATTGAAAAAAACACTCAATAGCTTAACAAAACTCTCCTAAGACTTCACATGTACTAAAAAACTCAAGATAGAGAAAAAAATTTGTGCAAAAAATAATTAGATTGTACATACAAAGATAATTATAGTTTCATAGTATTGATGAATGAACCTAGTACAATTGACAGAAGAAATATTTGCAGCTCAAAGCTTAAAATGCATGTTCATGCTAGATCATTGAATTTCTTTAATGTTACTGCTAGTAAACAAAATAAAAATAAAAAGAGTTTGTTGATACAATATTACTGAAGATTGTTTAATATTATTGTGAGTAGAAAAAAAATATATATGTATATATATATATATAGTCACATGAGGATTTTCTCCATGCGGTCAATACTTATTGTTTTTGTCCTTGCGTAGGCAAGTCTCGAATGATTATTTGAACCATTCCTATTCCTACAACAATGAGAAATAGTTTAAAGTTTTAAATAACATAACTTGATAAGAAATAATGTACATTGGAAATTTTGAAATTGTGTTGTTAGCATAACTATGTTATAGAAAAATTTATAAGGAATATGAAACAAGAATGTTGAGGAACATATTACTTACAACAAAAATTTTCAGTTTCATGCAGTGGAATCTGTATCTATATCATTAAATACAACATCATATGATTGAGGACAAATTTTTTGTGAAGAATGAAGTCACGCAACAACACTTTTCTCTTTTAGATAGTGTTGATAGGACAAAGTTGTCAAATCTGGCAATAATATATCAATGAGTACAGGGTACTTTTCCAACTTCTTTGTGCACTTTAATGTAAAATCAAAATCAGTTATGCCTCACAATTGGTACAATGCAACATCTTTCTTTCTCTAGAACAAAAATTTATTTTCCACTGCTAAGTTGCATTGTGAGCAAACAAGCTAAAAAGTGATTTGAATATATAGAGCAGACCTTACCCTCAACCTAATTGACAAACAATATTGTATTTACTAATTAATTATACACATTTTTTTTTTGGTGAAAATGTGTACAATGTTTCACATTTTTTTTTTTAGACTTTAACATCTTCACTAGAATGTTCACTCACTCCTGCGAAGTGTGCCATGTGCTTCTTTTCATTTAACAACATTATGAATAACATCATCGCAAATTCTTTCATCGCGAGTTGTTTTTAGATGAAATCAAATTTTGTTGCAAATGGTGGGAATAGGTATAGCGGTGTTATGATAAAATATATGCATTGGCTTTTTTTTCATTAAAATGCAATCAAATTTCATTACAAATGATGAGAAAATTTACAAATACATAACAAGAAGATATAAAATTCTAGAAAACTGGAGATTTATTCCTTTCTTTTTTATTTAGGTGGCATATGGAGTGGAAGAGGTAGACTTACAATGGATTTTTCATTTTCTAAATTGTTGTCCTTGATTTCCAAAGTATATTGCATTTCTGGTTTCTTTGCACTCATTACAATTGCACCTATTGCACCTATTGTCCCATGTGCATAGTATTCAGTTGTTGCTAGAAACATTTTGATTGATATGTTTGGGATGAAGTTGTACAGGTGACAGACAGGAGAAATATTTTCTATGTTTGTGTCTTTGTTTTCAAGCAGTATACAATCAGACTCACCATGGTCATGGGTTGTTTTTGCTCAATTTTTGAAATTTTTTATACAAATACTTCTGTCTGGAAGAATGTTTTGTTCATGTTCATTAATGAATATTTCCATGAAGATTCAAGGTGAATGTTAATTCACCTTTTGCATTTGTCAAATCTGCTCGAAGATTTTCATTTTTTTTTTTTTTATCTAATGTTGTTTTATATGTGACAGCGATGTTTACATGGAAAGTGTTCCCAATTTTGTAGCTAGTAGGATTTCAATGCTTACATGTATGCATGGTACCAATTTGTGTTTGTGAATCAAAGAACTTTGAGGAAAAAAGAAATGAAAGACAATTTAAAAAGCAATTGGGAGACAATTTATTTGAATTGTAATTAACAATATTTAACCTTTTTTTTTTGCTTCCAATGTTTTTTTCTTGTTTCACGTTCACATGGTCTTTTCATGATGTTGTTAAAATATTTACCATGTTAGATATAAGAGTAAGTATGCAAAGATATAATATAAAGAAACTAGTGAATTAGAAGCATTTCAAGCTAACCAATAGTTAAAGAAAACAAATGATTATTTTGTTGCTCATTATCTATTTGGGAAAAAATAAAAAATATGTTAAGAATTATAACCAAATGAAAATAAATTATCGTTGGCATACATATAACGTCAAAAATAAAAATGGAAAATTAGCCTATGTTGTAACATGAAAAAAATGCAAGCCAAAAAATCTACCTTCAATTTCGTGCAGTAAGTGAACTTTAAATAAAGTCAAATAGAAGATGAACTAGGTTGTGGCTAGTCCAATATGTGTCTGATATGTGGACTTGACACTTTTTAGGATGTAATTTTGTTCAAATATGATCAATGGCATATTTTCCTTTTTTAACAAAGCTATGCATAATTTCTTGCATTTTCAAAGATTTCATATATTCTTGTAGCAATTGTCGGACACCTAATGCATTAAGGGTTGGTGTGGTGGAAGTTGAAAAATCACTAGAGTCTAAGGGACCTTGGAATATAAAACCAATGGTCATAGGGATTGTATAAATGTATATATTTTTTTAATATAAATGAAACTCACGCTTATCGTAATTTGTTGTCTGTTATTTGTGTGTCAATTTAACATGGTATCATATTTGGTGTATTCTTTCCCTGCTCAAATATGAGCCACTAGTTTTGTGACCCCATATGCCAATTAGATTTTCATTTCTCCCCATTTGAGCACTGCTCTTAAAACTTTCTAAGCTCTTTCTATTTTTATTTTCCCATTGTCCTTTATATGATTTTGGTAGGCCTAGAATCTCCTCAACATTGTTGCAGCTATTGAAACGTATATCTCCATTGTTGTTAATTGGATTGGCATTTTCCTCACTTATAATACATGAGTCAGTGGCTTGACCATTCAATATCATATTGTTTGGCGTGCCTTTGATATGGTCAGTATATGGTTAAGGCGAGGTTATCATCACTGAGAATCATCATTAGCTCTAGATGTTGCTTATTCACTGGCATGAAATCAGTATGAACAATGTTATTCACTATTGCATTTCCAAGTGTTCTGGTTGACTAGCCTGTAACGGATAATATATCCACCTCAACCTATAATATGCATAGTGTTAATTAGTAACAATTATCAATACAACACATAACGTTTCCTAGCTTGGCGGTGGTGGTTTTGTACCCTGGTTGGTGTCAACATTTATACATTTTTAGAGTTATTGTTGCAAACTAGTCTCGAGCACCACCTCCTCTCTAATTCTCATTGCCCTTTATGAGTACAAAATTACCCTTAAGGCTCTCATTATCAATGTCAAGGAATTTCGGAGAGTAGCTATCGACCTTCACCAAAACGCGGGCTCTATCTGTCAGTCTATTATGTGATAGTGGGAGGTGGATTGTTATAGAGTATTTTGTCACACTCCCAATCTCATATCCTGAAGTGTCACACTTTGTGTCGTCAATGTCACAAGTGTCGCAAAGTGATGAATGTTGTCGCAAACAATGTATTCACCATGAAACATGTTTGGAACATCCCTGAAGAAAAGGAAGAAAACTTTTGAAAGCATTCTGAAGAGCTTTTCAAAAACCTTGTTTTGTAAGACCAGCTTTTATCAAGAAAATTTGTGTTGGTAACATTTTGCATATATAGTGACTAATGCTACCAAAAGTACTTTTACCAGGAAAATACATGTTTGTCCTTTTAGGAATTTTTTCCCAAAGTGGAGGAGAAGCATCCCTTACTAGAAATCTCGAGAACAACAATGTGGTTTCAGGTAGATGAAGATTGGAACGATACATCCCATTCTTGGCCCTAGATCCTACTCCCATGGATCACTCCCTTGAGATGTGGAACTCCTCCCTCTTTTCATGGATCCTCAACTCCCTCTCCTTCCCTGTCAATGAGAGCCGTACTATCCAATAATGGTTGGCTTATGATTGGTTGCCTTCCTAATGTTGAACTATGTTGAATTGCTTCCCATTTTGCCAAGCAGAAAGGAGTGCTTGAAGGTTAAGTCTAGGACTTGGAAACTCGCCTAAAAGAGTCTTGCAACATCAAGGCTTAAGTGGTTGTAATGCTCCCTTTACCATCTATTGATAATACATTATGTGTTTTATTTCCATAAATGTGTCAATTAATTTTCATTTAGTGTAATACTCCTTGATTTGTTACATGGTTTATATTGGAATGAATTTTCCTATGTATGTGTTTGTTGTCTCCATGTGATTTTCCTGGCAGGAATTCATCCATAATAGTGAAGAGGAGATTGAGCTTGGAAATGAAAGAATCAAGGACGACACCAACAGATGTTAGCATCAGAGTGAGGTATGTCATCTATCCTCCTTTGTGTTTTATGGTATAAACTAGAAAATTTTACATAAATTTATCTTCGTTTGTTACTAGATCCTCCCATAGGACTAGAGGGATCGTTTCAATCTGCAGAAAGGATTGCCTTCCCAACAAAATGGAAACTCTGTTGGGGAGTACATAAACCTTCAAGCCGCCTTTGTCTTTGGTCTCTTTAGATTGGTTTGGCCAACCTCTTAGTGATCCATATCTTTGATTAATTTTGGATCCACATTCCGATTGGTGTGTGGTTTAGAGTGTCAAATCTAGGTCTTTGCTTAACTTTGTTTATTTTTTCCTAAGTTTTTCTTGCCCATAACACCTTTTTATACAAAAATCGTGTCGCCAAAACAAATTTTGTTTCTTACAGTAGCGATGAAGACCCTATCAACACAAATTTTGAACATTACAGTAGCGTTGATCCAAAAAAGAGAGATTTTTTAGGGTTTTTGACCAAATATTTTGAATGTCTCGATCTTTACAGTCTTTCTCTTGCTCTGTGTGCATAGAATTTTGACTTCTTGTTGTTAGATTCTTTGTGGTTTGCAAAATTTTGTCCCATGTTTAACAAGTGAAAATGAATTTTGGTTAAATCTTTAGTTCTTCGAGTAATTGAATTTATTGTTTCTTGCTTGTATGTGTGGAAGGAATATTAATTTGCTGTTGGTTAGAGAATTATTATTTCTTCTGAAAACCATAAAAGAAATGGCCTTTTCATTTTCTTATCTTTCATCTCAAATTTTAGTTTTCAAAATTTCATTAGATTACATTGAGTTGAAAATTCGTTTTTGAGATTGTCATTGAGCATAGATTACATTGCTTGGTGTTGAAAGCTAATAAGTGCATCTTCATTCATTTGAAAAGAAAAAAAAATCATGTATGTGAACTTTAGTGAATTAAAATTCATTTACTTTTTTATCATTGCATTGGAATTGTGGAATTGAAATATATAGTTACGAATCTATTGTTGGTTGTGTATTTCATTTTTGAATCAATGTTTGCACTTATTCCCTACACTAGATAACTTTCATTGAAATGAAAAGAATTGTTTTTTCATATTAGCTGCATTGTAGGTGTGTTTGGGTGACATCAATTTTATAGCCTTGAAACCAAAACATAATTCAAGATCAACTTTAAAATTTATCTCAATTAACTTAAGGATCATTTGGAACATTAACAAAAATATATTGAGGTCTAGTCTAGAGACGTGTTCCGGTGTCGTTAAACGTAGGAGTTGTTGTTGTTTTCCAGTGTTTCATTCCGTGGATGAAATATCATTCCATGTACGTAAGTGTATAGGATCATTCTCGAACGATGCTCCACACATGAAAAGTATAAATGAACACTCTCATCGAACGGTTACACATTAGAAGCACTACTACGGACTGCACTCCCACATACCATCGAGTATATTTTGGGAGTCCCCTATAGGTTACTATCCATCCATAGGTAATTGATTATGCCACCTTGTATACCTTGATACATCGAACATAGCATTTGGGTAGATTGCTTGTCGTATGTTAAGTCCTTGGTTCACCAAGGTGTGTATTTTAGTTCACGGTTGCTTGGTAAACCTTTATGCGTAGTTACCCCTTTTTGATTTATTTTTTGTTAATTTCTAAAATTAATTGACCACGGGAAAACATCCTTCCTATGGAAATAATCCTTAGTAGATCTTAGGTTGAGACTAATGGCAACAGTTCCTGAGTCCACCAATCAAGGAAACCCCTTTGATGGGAATCCTGGTCCTTTTCCTTCTTTTGGAAATGTTGGTGCTCCTTATATGGCAATGTTGTCCCTTCCCATATTTACTATTGGTAATCCAGTTTGGTTGTTTTCGACCCCTATGGTTCTGAATGTCCAAACTGCTTCTCAGATGGGTTCTCCTCCACTTGAACAATATCACCCCCAGTTAACTCTTTTCCTTCTTCGACTGTTCGGTCTTCTTCCTCTTCGTCTGGTGAAATCCTGCAAGCTAGTAACTAGGTGGATAAGAAGAAGAAGGAAAGGAATATTAAGAATAAGAAAAATAAGCAAGGGGACAACCAAGCAGCCATTGCTACATATGCAACTAATGTGGATAAACCTTCCAATCAGCCCCGCGAAGTTAAATTCCCTTGCAAGATTTGTAAGGGTGACCGCCTTCTTATAGATTGTCCAAGTATTCCCAAGGTATTAGAAGTGTGGTCTACAGGGTCACATTGGCCTTCATCATTAGCCTCTGGAGATCATGCCAGTGACAAACCCTCAACTAGTGATAGTAAGGTCCATGGGAAAAAGGGTAAAGTAAAATTTCCCTGTAATTTATGTGAAGGGAATCATCATATTCACCTTTGTCCTTATACAGATGAAGCCTCAAAACTGTTGGAAAACCTTACATCTTCTTAGCCTCATCTTCCGACTGGTTATCGAAAGATTTCCCTTGATCCTCCACTATTTGACCAAGTGATTGATCAGAATTCATCTCTACTCAATCCCACTCTCTCTAAATGTGAATCCCATTAGTCTATTCCCATCCAACCATTGGTTGAGAAAATGTTTGACTCGATTCCACCTGCAGTTGATTGTACCTCTCTCATAGAGAGTGAGTCTCATACCGCTCAGGTTCTTCTTGTTTCTTTAGATCCCAATGATTGGGGGGGAAATCCTCCCATTCCCATGGTACAGGGGGCGATCCTCCCATTCCCATAACGCAAGGGGGAATTTCTCCCGTTCCCATGGTACCCCATCCAAGTAGTATGGTCACTTCCTTTGATTGGAGTTGACTAGCAGGATATTGTCTTCCTTTTTATGTGCCCTTTCAGATCACAGTATAGGCTTATAATATACATGTACTTGGCACAATCATAGATGAAGGTGCATCTGTTAGTATTGTGTCCTCAACTACTTTGCAAAGATTTAGGTTCTCTGCGGCTTGTGCACATTACCCAAAATCTGTTGGCTTTTAACCAAGGAACAAGTCAACCATTAGGTATGCTTCCTAATTTTCCTATTACTTTGGGAGGAAATATCATTTATATCGATGTGACAGTTTTCCAAGGCCCTTTCTATTTTAATTTACTCCTTAGTTGTGACTATGTTTATGTAATAGGAGCTCTTTCTTCTTCTCTCTTTTGAGTAATGTGTTTCTCGCATGACGGGAGAATTGTGACCATTGATCTACTTTAATTCGATGCTCCTAATTTGAATCTAGGTCAACCATCTTCCCTAAAAGGTCCTTGTATGCAAGTGGTATCACCCCTGCCACAGGTTAATTATGTCGTAACATGTTCCATCCTCATGTCTACTAATGATCTCGTTAGTGATATAGTGCATCATGTCTTGGGGGCATTCTAGCTTGATCTTTCCATTAGATCCCTTGACATATATCCCTTCCAGAGTGTTGTTCTCCCATCTGATGAGAACCTCTTGGAAGCCATTGCCTCTTATGGACCATGAATCAAAGTTCTTGGAGCACATTTCCTTTTCTTGTTTCAAGCTCCTTAAAAAAAAAATCAAGGTTCCTAGAGTAGAGTTCCTTTTCTTGTGTCAAGCTCCTTAAAAAATGAATCAAGGTTCCTGGAGCACTGTTCCTTTTCTTGTGTCAAGCTCCTTAAAAAATGAATCAAGGTTTAGAGAGTATATTTCCTTTACTTGTGTCAAGCTCGTTAAAAAAAGAAACAAGTTCTCATGAGCATGGTTATTTTCCTATGTCAAGCTCATTAAAAAATGAAACAAATCCCCTTCCAATTCGAGTCTTTGATTAGATCTCATAAATTCCCAGTTGAGTCTTCCACTTGATCTCATAAATAAACCTTCATTCCATCCACCTATTAGTAACTAGTAGTCTATTTAGGTGAATGAAATGAAACTTGGGGAGCATGTACCTTGAATTGAGTCATTATGCTTGGGGCATGAAAACTTATCTCAAGCATAGTTTTTCTTTGTTTCAAGCTTGTGTAAAAATGAAACCAAATCTCAAGAATAGTTTGTCTCCATTTCAAGCTTGTGTAAAAATGAAACCAATCTCAAGCATAGTTTCTCTTTGTTTCAATCTTGTGTAAAAACGAAACCAATCTCAAGCATACTTTTTCTCCATTTCAACCTTATGTAAAATGAAACCAAATCCAAACATACTTTTTTCTCATGTTTCAAGCTTGTGAAAAAAAGAAACCATCTTCAAGTATCCTCAAACATGGTTTCCCATGTTTCAATCTTGTGTAAAAATGAAACCATTCCCACTTACCTCTCGTGATTTTCATTTTTATTGGCCCATTTTTGCCAGGTGAGCCTTGGATTTTTCATTCCATCATCACCATCTCTTTGGCTCATCATACTCTTTCACTTGGTTGTTTTACCCTTGCCTGAGGAACGTTTGCAATGAGTGGTCTTACTTGCCAGCCTCTTGACCTTTACATGTTTTGAGCAGTTCCATCATGACCAGAACTAGTTTCTATCCTTTTATACCCCTCGTTCCTCTAGGTGGAGTCCCCTTTCAGTGCTTTTCAGACTCCAAAAATATGTAAATATTGTCGAGCACTTGTCTTTTCAAACTCGTAAAATTAAATTAAAATACGTCTACTCAGTATAAGTTTAACCCTTTTCCAGATTGAGATAGACTAGTTACGAAAACGGAATACCTTAGTCAAACATGGCTAAGAGGTTCTCTTGAGTGTCATTTTCTACCTTTTCGAATTTGAGAGACTATTTACGAAAAGGGACATCTGGAGTTTTCTTTTCCGCCTCTTTTTACAACTCTCTAAACATGAAAAATATGTCAAGTTACCCCTTCGTCGGACTCGTAAAACTAAAATGACGAAGGACTTGTCACCATGACAAGACCAAGCTACTCCTTCCTAGATCATTATAAATACTAGGATGGATTCATCTGAAGGATGAAATTATACGACAAGCATATGGTATCCTCTTCAAGCTTGATATTTAAAATAAAGAGGTACTCGCTAGAAATAGTGGGAGAAAATGGAAGGAAACATATATCTTGTATCATGTATGAAAGGCAATATGTTGCTCTTGAACATGACACTTATTGGTATCTTGTGTCAGGTTTGGGACATCCTCACTTTCTCGCTTGTCTTACTAGGTTGGGAAATCCATTTGCCTCACATTTGATTATATATTTTCACCATGACCTCTAATCCTATTTTGAGTCAAATGTTGCCAAATTCTGGAGTCGTGTCGCTGATATGTTCAAGAGAAGTCCCACCTGCAAATTCAAACCACTTATACCCTATTTGACTTTTTCTGCATCAATCATGAATCACCCTTTCCAACTTTGTAAAATCCTATGTTTTATGTGATGATGTGGGAAACATTATGACCCTCCTTCGATGGGTCGCTTCCTATCAACTCCAGCTCATTATCCAAGAAGATGACCTAGAAACTCCCTTTCAGTACCTTGGAACTTGACTGTCTCAATGACAGGTTCTTCACATTCAACGATAGGTTCTCATCACTCGCCTTCGATCAAAACATTATGTGAGTGTTCGACTTCAACTTCATTATTCACACTCGTGGATTGTGATGTTGTACCTTGAGAGCCATCATCATCATTAGTGGTTTCTCTCATTCCTGTTAACAATTTACATCATTGGTCAATAATCAGGTGTTTTCTACCATGTGTGACTATAACCCATTTATTCACATAGTGAGATTCATACTTTGGTTGGATAGAGACAGAGATGAAGACCCTAGGTTTCATTTGATAAATCTAGGCTACGTGGATTTATTAAGTATTCATGGTTGTTAATATTATCCTTTCTATTCGGATGGTTGTGTCCATGCCATGGATCCATGTATTGCTAAATTCCTACTCAGAGATGTATTGTCAGGCATTCTTACAGCAAATATGTCAGATATATTGTATTATGTTTGATTTGCAAGTATCCTGATGATGGTTCTATAATTCTTTGCCTTTGTTTATAAAGCACCTCAGCCATCACATCCCTCTCTGACTTCATGCTTTGGGTGGCATTTGTTATGAGTATTTTGCCACACTCCTAGTCTTGTATCCTAAAATGTCGCACTTTGTGTCATCAATTTCGCAAGTGTCGCAAAGTAATGAAAGTTGCCACAAACAATGTATTCACCATGAAACTTGTTTGGAACATCCCTGAAGAAAAGGAAATAAACTTTCCTTGAAAGCATTATGAAGATATTTTCAAAAACCTTGTTTTGCAAGACCAACACTACTTTTATCAAGAAAATTTGTGTTGGTAACCTTTTGCATAACTAGTGACTAGTGCTACCAGCACTATTTTTACCAAGAAAATACGTGTTGGTCCTTTTTAGGAAGTTTTTCCCGAAGTGGAGGAGAACCTTCCCTTAATAGAAATCTCTAGAACGACAATGTGGTTTCAGGTAGATGAGGATTGGAATGAGACCTCCCATTCTTGGCCCTAGATCCTACTCCCATGAATCTCTCCCTTGATATGTAGAACTCCTCCCTCTTTTCATGGATCTTCAACTCCCTCTCCTTCCCTATAAATAAGATCCCTATTATCCACTAAATGTTGTCTTATAATTGGTTTCCTTCCTAATGTTAAACTATCCCCAATCGCTACCCATTTTGCTAAGGTGAAAGGAGTGCTTGAAGGTTAAGGCTATGTTGACAGTGCTAGACCCACCAACATTCAGGGGATCGCCCCAGTATGAAGTCCCAACTAAACCTCACACCGTTTGGTTTGGGATTCCCATCCGATATTATGGCCCAGTTTCCATTGTCTTAAGGATTTGCCTCAACTCTTGCTTTTCAGCACATGAGAGTGGTCTACTTTGTCTTCGGGGAGTGAGGTTCACGTGCCTGGTGAGTGTAAGTGTACTTGTGTTAATGGTTCTTTCACTATGAGGGGAAGAGAATGAAGGTGAGTTCCAGGTTGAAAGGGATTAGTCCCAACTCGGATAGGAACACACAACACAAAAGGACACACACAGCGTCCAATGGAGAAGTCCACTTGGATGCAGCAGTCACAACGTACAAGGTAAGATAACACATACAGATCTCATGGATCAGTCCGAACGAGTGCAACGGTTGCTACAGCAAGGTTCACGTGAAAGGTCTATCTGATGTTCAGCAAAGCAGTCGACATGGACGGGACAACATTAACAACATATACAACACATTTCCATTAATAGATTATGCATTACAACAAACGAATCAGTTCATATGTAGAACATAGGTTAAAGCAACATGCATTACAAGTGTTAAAGATCAGTCTTACAACAAATACAATACATGTGTGGAAACATGTTGGCCTGTTAACAAGCTTCTGAATTAAACGAAAGTTCTAAGACACATCGTTACACCATACATCACTAACCCCGTCAGTGGGGAGTTGGAGCCACTAATTACTCCTTGAAGAAAAGATTATAAACTCTCTTGGCTATGTGGGAGGAGCTGAGGTGAAAAGTATTTTTAATGTACAAATGAGGGGGTATTTATTTCCAAGGGTGAAACCGACCCTTGTGGCTGTCGACTACCCGCATGACCATTTGACTTCCATGACTCTTTGAGTTACATGACTCTTTGTTCAACAAGTGGGTCTCTTGGACTTCCACGTTACATCACATTCATTGAAAACAAGCCCATAGTGGAGATGTGGGTGACATGACTCATGACGTGACTCGACATGACTTGACAAGAAAATGTTGGTACATTTTTGTTTCTGCTAGAGTGCATGTCAAGTTATAGTGCTGCTGGGTGATGGATGACTTCATGGTGTATCATAGCTTCACCTCTACATGGCGAAGTGCGTGGGTTCTTCGATGGTCCTTGGTTCGCTTGATGAAGCTTTAGCATGTTGTTCCTTGCTTGCATGTTGGAAGGCTTGACAGGATCATCTGTTCCCGAAGGTGCATGTTCGTCGCATTCGCCCGTTTTACATGCATCATTTGTTCATCCATTGGTGAAATTGTCCTTTTGCATGTGCTCCCTTTTTTCATCCATTCGTCGTCTTTCCATGTTTGTTAGTGTACCTATACCTACAGTCACTCATGATGAGACGACATCAAATCCAAAACCTCCTAGTCTACCATGACACATGATCATTTCGGATGTAGATGACTAGGAGAGGTAACAAAGGCTGTGGTGAGGGATGATGGGTTCAGGCACTGTTGATGAAAACTGCGCAAGAGTCATTGAGTGATGGAGATGGAAAATCTGAGTCAACAGTCACTATCTGCGAGGTTTGGCTCATTTGGGAGGAAAAATTGCGCAAATTTTGGGAGGAACAGTTAGGGCTGCTGAAATGCAAGGCAGGCATGCTCTACACATTTTTCAGAATTATGGGATAGCAGGGCTGGATATCCAGATTTGCACAATTTTCTAGAGGAACGGGTTGGGTTGCACGAAGGGTCGGAAAGTAGGGATTGCGCAGTTTTTCTGGGGAATTGCCCGGGAGACTGGCAGCCAAAACTGCGCAATTCCCAAAGGAAACTACCAGATGACTGTTGGGGTCACTGGCAATCAAAACTATGAAATTACCAAAGGGAACTGCCAGTTGGCTACTGGGGTCAATGGCATCAAAAATTGCGCAATTCCCAGAGGGAACTACTAGTTGGTTGTTGGAGTCAATGGCAGACAAAATTGCGCAATTCCTAGAGGGAATTGGTAGTCTGCTGCTAGGGGCTGCTGGAAATGAAAACTACACTGAGGCTAGGAGGCTAGCCTGCTGATCATCTCTGCACAATTTCTGAGCTGAGCTGACTAATGGGAAGTATAAGGCCTACTCATGAACACTTCGAATTTTCTGAGATGAACAGTTGGTCGACTGTCAAGATGACTGGCTGGGAACATTACGCAATTTTTTTAGGGAGATAGGGATGGGAACATGGTTTCTATCCAGCCTATCTGTGCAATTTCCTCAATTAGTTGAGCAGGTGAGTTCAGTTGCCTCTGCACAATTTTTGAGGGGAGTCAATCCTGGGGTGACTGTCGGGTCTGACTGTGTGGGTGGCCAGCATGAGAGTTGATTGAATTGCTTGTGGGTAGCGCAACTTGAAAATACTAGCTTGGTGCTTCTGCACTATTCTGGTTGATAGTTGATCAATTTGATCGAAGGGTGATCATCTGGCTGTCAGAGGGGAGCCTGGTCATCAGAACTTTCAGGAAAAATGGCTAAGCGTGTGAACAATCGACAGATGCATAGGTGATCATATGAACACACACTCACATGACTTGATGATGAAATGACCAAACTATCCAGACACACATGTTCAACATGACTGACCGACGGTGTAAGTGGCAAGCACAACACTCGTTATTGATCGTTCATTGATCGAGACGACACTTACGTGACAGTTAATGTGACTCTGTGTGTGAGTGCGACAGATGCTTTCATAGAAAACACAACAAGCACATACGAAGCGAAGACTTAAGCATAACTAGAACATGGACGCAAGCATGACTTAGCCATCTGCATGCAAAGACTTGAATGCAATGAACAAGAAAGGCGGATGTAAAGACTCACACGAGCTCACAGAGTGAACCTGAGTGTGTGCATTCATCAAGTGAAACTCGTCAAGGGAGGCTCCGAAATTGGTGCAGGCCAAAATTTTGGAGGGTGGTTGTAGCCACTACAACAAGCTAGGACTTGGAAACTCACCTAAAGGAGGCTTCCAACATCAAGGCTTAAGTGGTGTAATGCTCCCTTTACCATCTATTAATAATACATTATGTGTTTTCTTTCCATAAATGTGTCAATTATTTCTCATTTAGTGTAACACTCCTTGATCTGTTACATGTTTTATATTGGAATGAATTTTTCTATGTATGGGTTTGTAGTCTCCACATGTTTTTCCTTGTAGGTATTCATCCATAATGATGAAGAGGAGATTGAGATTGGAAATGAAAGAACCAAGGATGACATCAATGGATGTTATCATCAGAGTGAGGTAGGTCATTTATCATCATTTGTGTTTTCTAGTATATACTAGGAAAGTTTACATATATTTGTCTTCATTTGTTACTAGATCCTCCCATAAGACTAGAAGGATCGTTTATGTCAGCATAAAGGATTGCATGTCCAACATGGAATGGTTTCATTAGTCGCAGAATCATTTTCTAGAAAGAAATAGAGCATATAAAAGATGGCTTCAGGCTATGTGAAAATATGTTCGCCATGGATTGATCTCATCAGCAACTTGTATTTCCCTTTGTGTGCATTATGAATGAGGAATAATATATTATTTACACAACATACCTTAGTAATAGAGGAGGGGATATCAATATTGGGAAGGAAAGAAGGAAGGATTTCTTGTAGAAAAACAAGTGAGGGCAAGGAAATAGTAACAACAACATTGGGCTTCTTTTCATATATTATGCGTTTGCGTCTGTGTGTGGTGTCACTGGCTCACGTTGTTGTGAGTCGTTTTCTATGAGAAATCCTTAGTGTATTTAGAACGCTTGCAGTGATATGAAAATCCCTCACTAGAACTCAAGTGTGGCACCACCCATTTGGAATGAGTGACCAGGAGTGAGATATGTGTGGTAAGGGCTTGCACTACACATTCATGTTCCCATAAGGTACTTTTGATTTAAATTACTAGCTACTATCCTACAATAAGTAGCAAAGGGGGTGTTGGATGAAATTTATTATGTAAAAGAATCTATTGAAATTACACTTCCATTTTCTTAATCAGTGGATAGTTGGGAATGCCATTTCCATTGTGAAATGTGATGTGTAATTATTCTAGAAATGGAGTTTTTCGTAAAGCATTGAACATTTGGAGCATAAAATTGGTCTTCCACTCTAATTTGTCTTTTAATATTCTATTTTTTTTCATATGGTATTTGGATACATATTGCAATCAAAGTTGTGAACAGAAAATGTAAGCGGTTTATGTGAGCATTGAGGGCTTGGTTCACTCATCGACCAACATATATAAAAGGTTGGTTTTGTGGCATTCAACACCATTAGATTATTATTTCAACTAAGTATCTTGCATTCACCATAAAATTTTCCATATTTTCATCAATAGTGGACGAAATATATAGTTTGAGGGAGTTTTTAATACACTATTCCATTTGTTAATAAACAAAATAGATAAGAGGAGTCAGATGCTTCAATCCAAGGTTTGAGAGGCACTCATCCCACAATTTTTTGTTTTTTTTTATCAAATCCAACTACAAATTGGAGCATAAGAACTCGAAACAAAATTTTCAAGGGTTGTGTTCATCCTTTTTTCGAGCAAAATACCTTCATTTTCCTCCACTTATAGTTGCATATGCTTTTATTTCCCATATATTTTGAAAAGACATTTTGTTCTCTTGATTTAAGAACCACATTTTTACTAGTTGCTTTGCTTCTCCATTAACCTTTCATTTACATGAACTGGAGAAAATGGTGAAAGTTGACAAAGTATTAGATTTAATTAACACTTTGATACTCTCTACAATGGATGATACAATAAAAATTAGCAAGGGCACACTTTCTGATTTTCAAACCTGTCTGCAAAATGCACATGATAAGATTGAATATTTACAGCTTGAGTCACAACTACAGCAAGATGACCTACATTAAAATAGACATCATTATGAACTTGTTTTTGTTCAGAATAATCATCTGTTTGAGTGTGAGATGAACTCCCATCAGTTGCCAAAAACTAATCAAATTAGTGAAAGAGCATATTTGCATGTAGATGCAGAAATTTAGATTCCACTTCCCAAGCCCATCATCAAACCTTGGGAAGAGATTATCAAAACTAGAAACAAAATCAGTCTTAGATATCACAACAAAGTTTCCCTTCACACTCTAGACTATTCCAATCCAATTTTAGTGTTGGGTTTCTACATGATAGTTTGTATTCAATTCTTCTACATTCCACTCTTCTTCATCAACCACAGATTGTTAGATGCCAACATATTGACAGAGTTGGCCAATGCGAAAGATCAATGTTTTGACCTTTACCCTTGTAATAATTGTGGTTAGCACACTCATCATTCAAATAGATGCTTCAGAAACAAGCCTTCACAATAACTAAGATTCACCTTGGATGGATCGCTTCTTGACAATGAGCTTCAATAGCCAAGAATATATTTCAATCATATCACAGAATTTGTTCGCAAATATTGAAAAGTCTTGCACTTGAGTTTCCTTCATCTTCTCACCTTTTATCTTATAAGGGGTGAATTGATGGTCATCTACAAGCTTTAAAGACACATCAAGCAATCCTGAGTCACAACCTAAACCTGCTGCCTAAGTCTATAGCTAGAGATAGCCATACCTAGATTCATAGTTGTAGCTAGAGATACAGAAGCCCCTAAGCATGCCTTTGGTTGGTGGCCTTCCTTAAACCACTGCAGGTTGACCTCCCTTTTCAGGTTGATGTTCCCCCTTTTTAGAATATTATGGACACTTCCTCTAGCAGAATACTTTATATTCTATCCATATTTGGAAGAGTTCCAGGACCTGTACTAAGCATTCTAGGTTGAGACCCCAATGGTATCCCTTTTTATAAAAATAGGAAGTGCTTCCTCTAGCAGAAGACTTCAATTTCTTTCCATTCTAGGAAGCGTTTCAAGAACTACACTAAGCGTTCCAGTGTTGGTGGTCATTCTTAAACCATCACTAGTTGAGAACTCAAGTTCTCGCACATTATACCTCCATTTGAGAGAGCACATTCAACATATTTTTTTCTTGCATTATTGTATTTTTATATTATAGATCTATTATATGACTTGTATATACCCCTTCAGATTAAGGGGGGGGATTTTGGACACCTATTCCACTAAGGAATTTTGAACAGTCACTAGAGTCCAAGAGACCTTAGAATATGAAACCAGGGGTCATAGGGATTGTATAAATGTATATCCTTGTGAATAAAAATGAAACTCACGTTATCTTAATATGTTGTCCGTTATTTCAGTGTCAGTTTAAGAAAAACTTTGTATTTTGATTGTTTGCATGGATATTGACATTGAAATTGCTAATTATTATAAAGATAGAATCCCTTTGTAGTGGTTCAGTACTTGCTAATGCAATTGTGTCAATTATTATTGGTATAGATGTGAATGATGCAACATAGATGTTGAATATGACAATTGATTGTTCAACATGTATATTTGTGATAATGAGTTAAACTTTGTAATTGCAATAGATTTTTGTTCTATTTATTTGTATTTTTTATTAACGCAAGTAAGAACTCCATGCACATAATGTGTTATGATGAAATTGAATTTTCTTAGTTGATCAATTGTTGTGGTTGTTATATATGAGTTTCTTGAAAGAAAATAATCATGTTTTCCATTAAGTATTTGTCTTGAAAAATATCCTCAAGATGATTTTGGAAACTATTTGTGTTCAATGTAGAAATTAGAAAGTTTTGGGAGGATTTTGATCTATGTATTTGTTTTACTAGCCATGGTGCATTTGTTGTTAGATGAGCCATTTCATGTGATACTTTGTTTCTCATATGAAAGTTGTTTTGCGATAATATATTTAACAAATATAGTGAATTGATGCTTTTCACTCTTGACAATGTTGTGTACACAAGTCCATGTCATGTGATGCCTATTGGGTCAAATGCAAGAGCATTTACAGCCAGACCTTGTGTTTTATGAATTGTTTGAGAACATGCTAATTGTACTGGAATTTTCTTTCGAATAGTTATTTGAGTTTTGTTTCTAAAAATTGCATTTGTTCTTGTTATTCATAGAATTGGTGTCCAACTTGATTCAATGCTTTTATCATATAGCTGAAAATGTTTAATTCTCTATTCTTTTCCGATTGTTCGATCTGTAAATTCTATGATGACGACATCTAGATCTTTGTATTTTCTTGTATATGTTTTAAAGATTCCATCGGCACCATTCACTAGTCCATCTTCTCTATTGTATTTGTCGGTGTATAGTTAAACCAACATATTTTGTTTAACTAATATTCTTGTTGGTAATAGTGTTGTTTTTTCATAAACTAATATCATGTCTTGATTTTTTTCAAGTTCATCAATAACTTCAATTACTATCAATTTTGCATTGACTAGTGAGAGCATGTTTTCATTATGCCTATCTAAATTTATGTTTCTATAAAAAATATATGGAAACAATGGATCCTTTGGTGTTTTTCTATGCAACGGTTATTTCTTTAATTGATGTCTTCATCTCATTGTTCAATGAGACTCATTTTATTTAAGATCCTAATGAAATTGATGTCTTTTTGTCACATTGTGGTGTGTAATTCATAGCACTTTATTTTGTCTTCCCAAAATGAGTATTGCATTATTTGTTTATCAATGATCAATTTCTCAAATATGAATGAGTATTTTATAGGTTGTTCCTAGTACAGGTCTCATGAAATTATTAAGTCAACATTGTCAAAGTAAATTGTTGGCATGTGCTTCATTTGTTGTAAATGCTTGTCAACTTCATATAAGAGAGTTGCTCCAATTAGTGATTCTTTGTCGATGAGAATTACACAAAGCTACTAAAAATACTTTGTCAATGCATCCAAGTTTTCACTACTCAGTGGCAAGCAACTTGACTTGTTAAATGGCATATAGAGGGCACGGTGCAATGTGACACCTCCTGCATTGAATGTTGTTTTTCCAATTTAAGCAGTTATAAGCCCTTTTAACTACGATGTGTCGCAATGCATCTATGTATTGTAGAATAGAATCAGTGACTAGAATATTGCTATAGCATTGAATGTTTTTCCAATTCATGTGCCTCCTATAAGAAATAAGAAAATTGGTTTGTTTGGATTAGATCATTTTTGGCTTATTATGTCCTTTACTTTTGTTGATTGTTATTGATTTAATTGTCTTATAATGTTAAATAATTTTGTATCATCCATTATGTGCAGTTGTTTTACGATTTGAAAAGTTTTTTCATTTTTTATTATTATATTTTTTGTTCTTTGAAAGTGTTGCAAGTCATTTTCAAAGTCATATTCAATAAATTCTCTTGTTTGGTAAAAAATGTCTACATTATTTTTTGTTCTTTTCGTCCAATATCATGTGTTGCATATTCAAGGTCACCCCATGTTGCATTTGTTTCATATGAAAAAATTATTTCATTTTTCTTTATGATGTCTATCAGTGAATTGTCAGCATTGTCCCATGTAGAGTATTGTTGCTTGAAAATATTATTCTATATGGAACAAAAAAAATCATTTTTTCTGGATGGTAATGATCGATCTTTATGTGTGTTCTATTTTACGTATCTAATGACACATGGGTTGGCACTATTTTGTCATGTTATGCCTTTTTTTGTATGTAGTAATCAATTATTGAAGGACACATTATTTCATCAGAATCATCTAGCTGACATTGTAAATTTTTTTGTTTCTTTAGGATAAATTCTCATTGTTCGATGGGTGAAGGATTTATGAATATACAATTTCATGAACTTGTATTTAGTGGTAGAGATAGAATTATGTGCACAAACTGTTGGGAAAATATTTATTGCATAGTCACGAAAGCTTTTCCAAGTCTACTAGTTATGTCATTGTTTGAATTTTGATGTTCTTCTCGTATGTGTTTAAAAATTGTTGTCATTGTTCTATCAAATTTTGTAATGTACAAGCTACAATATGTAGTTGTGTGTAAGAATCAACTACGAATTGAGAGTTAGTGTTTGCATTTCATATATTTGGAATATATCTCGAAAATTTATTTTTCCATGTGTCCGATGATTTTCTTTGGAATAATACAATTGTATGATTCAACTTGCATGTTATTGTATGCATATACTCTTCATGTGCTAAATCTAAATCATTCAAAAAACTATCCAATGTATATCCATCGTCATATTTAGGACTTTTTCATTGTTTGAAAGATTAGCTTTGAATTTTCTTTTTCTTTTTATTGTCATATTCAAAAGGTCTCAATAATTTTGTTCTTTTAATTGATGATTGTGGGAAATTAAATCTAAAATGTAATTGTTTTATTTTCCTACAATTTTTTGTTTGACAATGATGATGCAATGTCTTTAAGTCATCTACAAATATCGAGGAATCATGGGACAAGTATTTATCGATGAGGTTCTTAATTTCGATGTCTGTATTTCTCGTGAAGATTGGTGCATTCTTTATCCATAGTAAAGCATGATCATGTTCACTATCTTTGTTTGGGAATTTTGTGACAAAAAAGTAGTCTTGGATACTTCCATGTCATGTGTTCTTGTTTTCATGACATATTAAAATTTGTAGGGAAAAAAATATATTTCTATAGTAATTGCACAAGTTACAGGGTCATATATGATCAATGAGTTAATTTCATTTTTTTCAACTTCATTTTCAATGTCTTTTTTACCTTGTTTTATAATTTGTTTCAATGCATTAATCAAAGGTTTCAATTGATGTTATGCACTACTAAGATAAATAAATAAATAAAATGGTGATATTATTTATCATATCACGGCATACAATTTCATATATGTTTGTTCCTGGTAGTTTGGAGATGTACAAATGGGTTTCAGATCCATGTATCCAATGTCCAATCTTAAAATACGATCAAGGTTTAGATTTTGTTTAACATCTTTTGTTATTAGTTTTATGCCTTTTGGTTGTCCTTTTCTTATTCTAACATATATACTACTAAACAATTGATTTATAATGATGTGTACCACTTTGTAAAATGAGTTTGTTATATGATATGCAAAGTCGTGTTTTTTTATGTAACACTTCCCATTTTGCAATTTTTTATATGAAAAGTTAGTTTTTATGTCATCATCCCATTTTCACCATAAAACAATGTGGGAAAACTCATTCCTTTTGAGTATTTGTCTCAAAAAATCCCTAATGGCGTGTATCCTTCAGCCGGAGCAATATTTAGCTTGTTGTTTTGAAGATCAAAGGTGGTATATGAATCAGTGAATCCATGCACCAATGTTTTAGTAATTGTATCTTCATTGTCTTGATAAATAGCTTATTCATTATTATTGTAATGAAATTCTTCATCATCAAAATATATGTTTCATTTTCATATGCTTCTTTGTTTTCCATGAATACTTGTTCCCACTTATCAGTTATTTTGATTTTTTCTAGTTTGTAAAGTGTTTTCACACATAATTGTTTTATAGCTTTCATCACAATGTGGGGACGAATGCAACCAATAGAGTTTTTGGACTTTAGGCTTTTTTGAATTTCTACCACAACTATCTCAATTTCATTTACGTCATGGGGAAAAAGCATGTTGAATCCTTGAGATGTCAGTTGGAATGTTGATAATTGTACCTGTAAGTCCTAGTTGTTGCTTTTCATAACTATGACCAAGTTTTCTTATTTGCAAAAAAGGAAATCAAAATGTTATCAATGTTTCTTCTAGCTCGATTAGGTTTTTCAATATTCTTACACTCTTCTTTCCTCTTATTTTTGTTGGAACAAAGAATTTTATCTCTTAATCATTTTGCGATGCTTTCCTACAAATTTTACAAATATACGTAATTTTATCATTATTTGTTGAGGTTTTTTTTTTATTTATTATTTACAATTTGATTGAATTTTGTTTTTTGATGTTCTTGTTCAATAAGTATAACGTCATTTTTAAAGAAAGTTTGCTCACATGTCACACAATCAAAGATAGGCGCATCTGTGATTTCTCTATGGAATTTTTCTTCTACAGTGGCAATATGTTTCTCCTTAGTATGATTTTGTTTTTTGCAAGTTGTGTTCTCTATAGTGGTATCATGCAATTTTATTTTCTAAACCTTTCTCGTTGAATTTGTTTTTTTAGAGTTGTTTTTTTCCCTAGAGATATTTTTTAGCATATGCAATGATAGTGTATTTTCACCTATATTCTCAAAATATGGTTTTGATGTTATGTTTATATATATTAGAATTGTTTCAATGGCGTATATACTATTTCGTTCATTTGAACTTGTGTTATGTCGAATATTCATCCTCCTTTTGTAAAAAGAGTTATTGAGAGTTCAATTTTTCTTGTTTAAAGTGACCATAAGTGAATTTCAATATTAAATGTTCTAGCAAGCCAATGGAAAATAAATATGTTTCCCTCAATTTTGCTTTCTTTGTAAAGGAGTGTCAATTGTATCATGTAACCTTCCCAATTTGTTATTTTTTGCACATTTTTAATAACATTGTTAGTAATATATGTCTCATTGCATTTATATGCAAAAGAGTTATTTTGCATTATTGGATTGCAAAAATTTTGGGAAACTAAAAGTCTTAGACAAGTTAGACTATATCCATTGTTTTATAAGTCACATATTGTTTCAAAACAGATCTTTCCATATGTACTTTGCAACGTTTCTACGTCGTCAACACTGTTTTCACTAGGATTACATGAGGTATTACTGCTTCTTTTTCAAAGCAGTGGCTCAAAATGCCATGCTAGTGGGTTTTCATTATGGAACAATGTGTCATATGTATTTGTATATAATTCTACATTGAAATGCAAGTATCTCTTTCCCTCATTTTTGAACCAAACCCTTATTGGTATTTTTAGCCAATTGGAGGCTCACTGTATGCAAAAAGTGCCTCCCCATAGACCCCTATTTTGATGTTTTATATGAAGTGATGTTGATTTAGACATCTTGTTCAAATACACCTCTAGGTCGTTGATTTTGTGCATTTTCAATAAGGAGAAATTGTTCAGCTCAACTTGTTAAGATGTCAATGCTTCATCATCTCCTTTTTCTAAACATGCCCTAAAGTGTCCTATTATACCTTCTCTTATTTATTTAAATGTGTATCTAAAGTGCAACAATACTTCCAATGCATTAAATAAATAGTCTCCTACAATATATGAGAAGTTTTTTAAGTGAAATAAACCATAGTTTTCTAGAATATCATCGATATCAATGATGCGGTTGTTGTCATATATTTTCATTTTTTTTCAAAATCGAAAATTTCCTTGTTAAATTGTTTCAATATAGTTACCATTATGATTTTAATTTATTTAAGGTATGATAATACTAGTTTGATGGTCACTTTCACATTAATTGTGGTAGAAAGTGAATCAAAAAAGATACAATACGTTTCTTTTGTTTATTCTTTCTTTATAGGTAAGTAGATAACAGAAAATGATGCAAACAATGCAAAGAAATCAGCAATTTAAATCTCACTATAAGTTTGTGCACTTCATGTCCTATGATAGTATATTCCTTCATTAAGCCATTGAGGATGCTCTAGATTAAACTTGGCTATGCAAAGGCCATTACAAATCTAAAACTTCTTGCAATCAAGCAATATTCAAATGTGTTTATAACATGTTCTACTCTATTATTTAATATTGTATAATCATTAATAAGAAATAGAACTATTGACAAAAAATTTTAAGAAGAAAATTGGGTATATTCAACCTAGGTAAAAATAATCTTGACAAGACTTTAGAGTTAATGAAATTGGAAACATATATGCTAAGGAAATGTATATGAAGCTTGAGGAAAAAGCAAAAATAAATTCTAAAATTAGATTAAAAAAATTCAAAATTCCCAAATCAACAAAATTATTTTTTGTTGCGAATTATTTAAACATTATCACTTTAATTATTTATATTAATATAAAATTAGCATAAAACACAAAATACATAAACAACTAACAAAAACTTATGTAACTTGATTTGTAAATTTGTAAAAAATATGAAAAAAAAATCAACACACATTTATTTACAAAACAAAAATTTCTTTAGTTCCTTTGTTTACAAGATCAACACACATTCATTTACAAAACAACAATTTACAAAAATCAACACACATTTAATATGTTAGGAATTACTCTTGAGTTTCCTTAGTTGTTTACGTAGATAATAAGTCAATTTTTTCATATTTTTGCATGAGTTGACTATGAAGATGATGTATATTTTTGCATGAGTTGATACCATAATTTGTGTCTTGCTTCTTTTTCCATGGTATTAGAGCCACAGGGCATCTACTTCCGATCATATTTTATCTCATGATTTGTCCATGTGTAAAGAATTTGTTTGTTGAAGAACACACTAGAGTCGTCGTTGTTATGTATGAGCAGATTTCTAACCATGTGGGCAACACACTTGCTTTGCTTTTCCGTGACCATTTCGATGTTAATTTCTTTGATACCATTGTGAATCTTTCGAGCTAAGGTATGTTGATGGAATGGTTTCCTTTAAATTGTGATGTTACCCCCATTATTCAATTGAAGAAGGAGGGAGTTTTAAGGTGTCATCAGGAATTTTCTATCTTAATAGTTTAGCTTTTTGTTATAATTTTTGATATGCTTCTACCAAGCAATTGGAGGTTTAAACTTCATGATAAATCACTGAGGCCATAAGAATTTTAAAACTAGTTTTTTTATAATATTGAATTGTCAATTGTGGGTTGGAAAATATTCATTTATACAGTAAAATTTTATATCTTTGTGGTTGTCGAGCTAGAAATGCAGTAGAAAAAAATTGTATTCCATATGTGCATGCTAAAACCACCTAGTTGAGCAGAGTTGGAATGGCCCCGCATATAACTATAGTAAAGTAATATAGGAGCCATGAACATGATTCCCCTAACATAAAGGACCGTAAAGGACCATGAAGAGGTTGATTGTTGTCTTGTATGATCCGCTAGAAATCTCCCTTATTTTTGGATCTTATTGTTTGAATGTAGAGTGAATTTGTGTGAACATTGTGGATAGATCGACATTGTACCAGCCTTTGTATAGGTTTGTTTAATTCCTAAATAGAGGAATTTGTTAAATGGTGATGATAGAGAATTTGTTAAATGGATATGAAGAGTTGGTTCACCACTACAAGAAAATACAGTAAGCTTGAAGTTCCATTAACTATTAGCTTTAAAAATTGATAAGATTGAGATAGTTGAGGTTATTTGAGTAAAATAAAAATGGGTAAAAGAGAAAGGTTGAAGAAATTAAAGAGGAATGCTGAAAATTTTGATTGGGTTGGTATCTTTAGAGCACATAATATTGAGGAAATCAAATATCCATATGAGCTAGTTGGAGGTGGAAATCTTATTAACTTTATTAACAAGGTTGAAAAAAGGAAAATGAGACAGACTTTGTGAGAGAATTAGAGCTTGGTGAATCCCCCATTGAAGTGGATGACATTCACGGAGACTGTATGCTTGGTGAATTCCACATTGAAGTGGAAAAAATTCATGAAGATTGTATGTTTGGTGAATCCCGCATTGAAGTGGAAGATAGCCATGAAGACTTTGTGCTTGGTGAATCCCACACTGAAGTGGATGAAACTCACAAAGACTGTGTTTGTAATTTGGTGAATCTGGAAACAGAGATTGCTAATGAAGACAATGGTGAAACAACCCATGAAAATGAAAGCATTATGGAGGAAAGTCTCTTTGAAGCACAAACATATGAAGTAAAATTTGATCAAATCCACCTAACACATGAATAATGGGTGTGGATGGTGCATGAGAAGCATCTTATTGATGAATTCTTATTTGGTGAAAGAAACCCATTTTTGTTTGAAAATCAAAATAATATGGTAGCGACAAAGGCAGAGAAGGAGATGCAAGAGGAGAATTTTGTGGATGTTTTTAAACCTAACATTAATTTTGAGTGTGGCAGTAAATAGGATGATCATGAAGAAGAATTCAAGTTCCTTGAAGCATGTCTTGAAACACCATATATTGATGAATTATGCATATAATTTGTAGCAATAAATGTTAAAAACAACATGGATGCTATAGAAAATGAAAATATTTTTTGAAATTTCCATGTATTGGAGTCCCAAAGAGATGATTTTTTATTATAAACTTATGTTGTAGCAAAATTTTGATGATGAAAAACCCACAACAGAAGATGACATGTGCAAGCAGTCCACATACAAGTCATTTTTTGAAGAAGTAGAGGATGTACATGAATAGATGTAAGAACTAGATCAGCAAATGAAGAAATTGGAGTTTGAACCCTACAACAAAAAGACAATGAAGAAATTCACAGGATATATAATCTGGATGATCAATATGGATGTTTGTGGCCACCTGCCTTTTCCACTTGGACCCCCACCACTGTCTCTTTTAGTTTTTCAGTTTTCTTAATTGTAGCATAGTTTACTATTTTTGGAAGTTTCTCGGGTCCTAAAGTTCCAGAGCTGTTTTGAGGCCCTAAACAATGCTTTTTGGGAAAACTAGGGCTACTTGAAAGTTGTATTCCTTGGATAGATATTTCTAACGAGGTATTGTGCATGTCAAACGAAGATCATATGCCAAAGTTACAACCCCGAGAAGTTGATGTACCAATTTACCCAAACGCGGCCCACAATTTTGGCGCTTCATCTCCTAGGGTTAGGTTTTTGGATGTTTAGGATTTTTCATTGTTTCCTAGTAATAAATAGGCCTCTGAGCCTCATTTTAACATATTTCAGAGGCATGTAGTCACCACATCTCTTCTCAGAGATAAGCTATCATCGCTCGAGTTAGTCTTATTTCCATTTTGTTTCTAAGCATATTTCAGTATTTAATATTAATGAAATGAAGTGTTATTTCTGTTGCATCTCTGTATTTATGGTTATATCAATAATTTTTTGTGTTCATGTTTAAGTTTAGATCAGTGGTATCAGAGCAATCTACTCTTTCTTTGTTTTTCTTTGCATGTCCCCAATGAGGTTGGGATATAAGGATTTAGGGCTCGAACTGGTCGAACCTTTGCAAGACCAGACTCACAAATCCTGACGGCCTCCCATGGCAGAAGAGAAGAAAGATGAGGGGGTAGGAGATCCTTTCAAAATCTTGCTTGAAGAATCCCTCGAGTGACAAAGGAATGCGATGATGGACAACTTTTCCCAGATCCTTTAGCAGCTTCCCAAGGGCAACACATATCCTTCGAGCAGCTACTCTGGAAGTGCCACACCCTTTAAGGTACAAGATAACTTTGAAATCCCCATATTTGAGGGTTAAATAGATGTGGATGTCATAGATAAATGGTTAAATCAGCTAGAAGGATATTTTTTTATTCATGATTTTTCCAACTGGGAAAATATTAATTTTTCATTTCTCAAAGCCACCCCCCATGTTAAGGACTAGTGGGAAACCTACTATGAGAAGAAGGACAAAAGTACCCCTCACTATTTTCAACCTCACCCACTTGGAGTTCATTCCAAGACGCCATCAAGGAGTAGTACTACCCTGTCAGGAGCTATGATGATAAATACATAAAGTGGACCACACTACGGTAGGGAAGTGACATGGACGTGCCTGATTTTACCAATGTTTTAATACCCTTCGCACGAAGTTAGGTATCAAGGATTCTGAGAAACATTTGGTACTCAAGTATTGTGGCTGCCTACATAGGTACATCCAGGATGAGATGGAGTTCCTAGACATCTCCTCGCTCGGTACGGCATACCGATACGCTGTCAAGATTGAGCAGAAGTTTAAACGTAAAAAGCAAGACTATGGATCTACAAATTCAAAGCAAGAGAAAAGCGCCCCCAAACCGCATATCAAAGGGAAAAGCCAAGGCGGGGCAACCCACGATAACCTGTCGAAGCTATAAGAAAAGAACAACACCACGTATAGAAAGAAGGACACGAGAAAGTGGTGTGAGTTACATAAGAGCTCCACTCACAACACACATGAGTGTCAGGCCAAGCAATCACTGGTGGCCGAGCTCAAGGCTTCGGAGTCAAACGCATATTCCAACTCTTAGTCAAAACCCAACAAGGGGAATGACAAAGGGAAGAAGATCATTGAAGCAAAGCCTAGTGCCATTATGGCCACCACTAAGATCCAAAAGATTAAGTCTAAAGATGTAGAGGAGGGGGAAATCGTATTCCACTCACAGATGTGGGTGAAGGGTTCTCCACTACAGTTCATTATCGATGGTGGGAGACAAAAGAACCTCATTTTAGCATAGGTCATGAAGCAACTGGGCCTACCAACTAAAACACATCTGTAGCCATACACCATCCGGTGGCTTCACCAAGAATGAGTTCTCCATGTCAGTCAACAGTGTCGCCTTCCCTACAACATCAATCCCTTCATGGATGAGATATTGTGTATGTTTCTCCTCTTGAAGTTTGTGATGTATTATTAGGACACCCATACTTATCGAAGTGACATGTTGTATATGAGTCTAGACCCCACTCTGTTATTATTTATTCGGGAAGTAAGTTATACAGGATACCAGAGGTAGCCCCACCTATCGTCATCTCTTTGATCTCTACTAAGAAATGCAGTAAGATCATCTCCGAGACTGGGAACTTTGTTTTCTTTCTGATTCGTTCTCAAAGTAAGGGGAAGATAGTAGCCACATACATGGCCCCTAGGAAGGGTCCCTCCATGCAGCAAAAGCAAGTGGATATGGTTGTGGAATAATACAAGGACATCTTCTCTTCACTCATAGGGGTACCCTTGCACTCTTAGGTCAAGCATTCGATCGATCTGATTCCCAAAGAACCTCTACCAAATGGGCCGATATATCTCCGCTCCATTCTCAAAAATTAAGAGATTAAGTGGAAAAATATAGGATTTGCTACAGAAAGGGAAAATCTGACCAAGTTCCTCGACTTGTGGGAGCTTGATTGTACTTGTACAGAAGAAGGATGGGATGTAGAGGCTCTGCATTGATTATCGGGCAATAAACAAAATCATTGTCAAGAACAGGTATCTAATCCCATAGATTAATGACCTTCTAGACCAACTTAAGGGGGCCAAGTATTTTAGCAAGATCGATCTGAAGTCTCGCTATCACCGAGTTCCAATAGAGCCCACAGATGTATGGAAGACCACCTTCAAATCCAAGGAAGGCCTTTTTGAATGGTTGTGTTGTACGGCTATAATACCCTCCAAAATTTTGGCATGCATCCAATTTCGAAGCCTCCCTTGGATTTTTACTTGATGTTTGCAAGAACTCGAGCTCACCCCATGAGATTGTGTTGCGTCTTTGCACCCTCCTTTCTTGACCATTCAACGAACATCTTTTTGCATGTTGGTCACAATGTCACGCTTGCAGCCATGTTCTAGTCATACACAAGGTCCCTCTTCATGTGTACAGGTTGTATTCGCTATGAAAACATCCATCACAATCACACATGAAGTAGTATGCATTGTCATGCAAGTGTTGTTGTGGTCATTCAATGATATATCACAAGTGTCACACTTGTCACTCGCACCCTCGATCAGTCATATTGAGTATATGTTTTCTTGATGGTTTGAGGCATCTTGTTGTCAAGTCATGTCGAGTATGTGTTCACAAGGTCGTGTATGCACAAATTCACTCGCTCACACACTTAGTGATTTTTTCTGAAATTCTAATGACCAGATCACCCTCTAATAGTTGGACCTCCACCCCAGAATTAACTCAACCGACTGTCACCCAGAACAACACAGAAGTGTGCAACAAGTCGTTTCAATCTGCGTTGCCCCCAAGCTCATCAACCAACCCTCCTGATAGTCAACTGGAGAGTTTGATCGAGCAGTGACCCTAGTACTAACTCCCCTCAAAATTTGTACAAAAATTGTAGATGTTTCCCACTCTGTTGATAGAGGAAACTATGCAGGCAAGCCAGATAGACACCCAGTGTCCGTCCTTGTCTCCCTCAAAAAAATTCATAGTTTTTCCAGTCAACCACTGAGTCAGTCGATCGGCTGCTCACCTAGAAAACTATGCAAATTTCATGAGCAGTCCCTCAACTTCCCCGCAACCCACTCAGCTCAGAAACTATGCAGAAGTGGTTAGCAAGTCAGCCTCCCAGCAGTTGCGCAGTTTTTGTCACCAGTAATCCTACAGCCTGCTACCAGCTCCCTCTTGGAATTGTGAAGTTTTTTCTTCCAAGCCTCCTGCATCCCACTACTAGATCCCTCCAGGAATTGTGCAGTTTTTGCTACCAAGCCTCCTGCAGCCCGTACTACTTCCCTCTAGAAATTGTGCAGATCTTCCCTCCAACTAAGCCAGATCCCGCGAATAGTCACTGTTGATCTAGATAGTTTGTCTCAATCTTCTAGTAACTTCTGTACAATTTTCACTAGCAGTGCCCAAAACCCGCATCCTAGCTTGAAACTTGCCTTGCACAGTTTCATAGCCTTGTCCTTTCTCCCAGTGACCTACATCTGAAAGTGAACAACAATGCATCATGGTAGACTAGGGGGTTTATGGATTTTATGTCATCTCATAATGAGTGATTACAGATACAGATACATGGATAAGACATGACGCGACAACAGACGAGATGAACAAGGCGAGACCATGCAAGGAGATGTTATTACGAACAGATGAACGAATGAACGATGCATGCGAGCATAATTTTTCACGAAAGAACGATGCATGCAAGGAGAATTTTTTGCGAACGGATGAAAATGTGAAGCATGGCAAAGTACAAGCAAGCGAGACACATGCACATGCAACATCAAGCAAACACCAATACCATCGGAGACTCCGCACATCTTGTCATGCAGAGGTGAAGCTGTGATACACCAAGAGCACACCCATCACTAAGGAGCACTACAACTCGACATGCACAAAAGCAGTAGCATGAACATACTAGCACTATCATGTCAAGTCGTGTCATGATTCACGTTGGCCACATCATTATTGTGGGCCATGTTGTGTAAATCAATGTAATGTAACGTGGAAGTATAAGAGACCCACATGTCATACGTAAAGGCATGTAAAGTTGAAGAGTCAAACAAGTCAAACAATCATGAGGGAAGTCGAACAGTCACAAGGGCTAGTTTTACCCTTGTCTATAAATACCCCCTCATTTGTACATGCAAAGGACTTTTAAACTTGGCTTCTCCTGGATAGCCTTGAGAGTCTATAGCCTTTTCTTTGAGGAGCGAGCAGTGGATCCAACGCCCCTTTCATGGGGTTAGTGATGTATGGTGTATCGATGTTTCTTGGAATTTTTTCTTAATTCAGAAGCATGAAAACAAGCCAGCACATTTTCACACATGTATTGTAACTGTTTGTAAGACTATTCTTGAACACTTGTAATGAATGTTTCTTTAACCTGTGTTAAACAATTGAACTATTTTGGTTGATCTAATACATATATATTGATGAAAATGTGTTGTATAAGTTGTTAACGCTATCTTGCCCATGTGGGTTTCCTCACCAAAGATAAGACAAAACATTTCCCATAAACTTGTTATAACGACCATCACACTTGCACAGACTGCCCCACTAGGTGTTGTACGTGCTATCCCCTCTTATATGTTGAGACTTCCACATCCATGTGGAATGCTCCTTTGGAAGTTGTGCATGTCCTATTGTGATGTGTGTCTCTGACAGAGTTTGGATACCTTCCCTTTCAACTAGAGACTCACCTCCACCCTCTCCCTCTATAGTGAAAGAACCTTGACACAAGTAACACTAACAATCACTAGGCACGTGAACCTCAAAGACAAAGTAGACCACTCTCATGTGCTGTCAAGTAAGATCTAAGGCAAACATTTAAGATAATGGCAACTGGGCCATCATACTAGAAGGGACTCCTACACCAAATGGTGTGAGGTCTATTTGGGACTTCATACCAGGGAGATCCCCTAAATGTTGGCAGGTCCAACACCATCAACATTTATGGCACTAGAAGGAGGGCCACCAATTTTTTATGGCTGAACGTCCTCTCAAACCCACTCATCAATCATTTGGTCAAGGAAGTAACTCGCACTCCCTCTCACCTATGTCTGACTCTGAAGTTGGTTACTCCTCACCTCCTAGACATGAACACGGAATTTCGTATTAGCACCTTCGCTTTGTCCATCCCATCACCTGTTAGTCCGTGGAAAAAGTCAAATTTATCCAAGGAATACAACATCTTCCATACGCATCAAGAAATCCAAAAAAGACTCCCACTGGGGTTTTTGTATCATCAGTGGAAGAAGTAGTTCTTGCCACACTTGAAGGTTTGGCAGAATATTTTGAGAACAGAGAGGAACGTCTGGTCTTCCAACAGGGAGAACGAGACACCCTCGTGATCTTCGGCTCATATTCCGATACAGGAGCCGGAACCGTCAAATTCTGAAGAAGAAGAGGAGGACAAAGAAGAAGAAGACGTGGATTACTAAAACTTGGAATGGATGACTCAAGGACCATTGGCTCTTCTGGGTGCTTTGCACAAGATTGGAAAGCAGTTGGAGAGAATGCTTACAAAGTTTGACCCTGATAGCACAGTGAAGGCAGAAGATCACTTGGACAACTTCTACCTATAGTTGCAGACGCTTGAGGTATGGTACGATGATGTTGCATGTAGGTTGTTCCCATGTACCTTGGATGGTTGTGCAATAGTATGGTATCACAACCTTCCTGTCAACTCCATCCATAACTGGGGTACGTTTAAATGCATGTTTCTGGAAAAGTTTGTTGATGACAAGACCTCAGCCATGTTACTCAAATAATTGAGAAGCCTAAAGATGGAGGGGAAAGAAAAGGTAAAATATTTCAATCAGAGGTTTCTGCTCATATTGAATGAGTTTGCAGCAGACATGAAGCCTCATGACTCCATCACTATCGACTACTACACATCTGCACTAACTACCAGCATTGTGCAGTTTGTCAAGTGAGCTACGAAACCAACATTGTTAGAAATTTGTGAAGAGGCAATTGTTGTTGAGAAAGACTTGCACACAATCGGAGTGATTAAGGATGACAAGCCAATGAAGGACTCCAGAGACATGAGCAAGAAACCCCAGGTTGCGGTGTGCAAGGCCAAAGAAAGGGAACAAGTGATATCGAAACCCTTACTTGCCTTGTCAAGAAATTGAAAATAGAAGTGTCTAAGATCAAACGACAAACAATTGACACATATGTGAGTAGGAAGCCACCTAGAAAACAATAAAGAAGCATTTCATCATGCAACAAATTCTTCCCGGCTAAAATTGCGTAGATTTATAGCTCATTGTTCCAGTTAGAACAATGCGCGAATGATGAATTTTTCTCATTCCATGAAGACGATCACCCATAAGGGTCTTGTTCGAATTGGAAATGAGTTGCAGGCTTACTATGCAATCATGCACTGGACATAGTGAGTAGTACATAAGGATAGCCAGGAGATACAGAAGATGACAAAGATGTTGCACCTAATGAGGCATCAATCACTAGGCAAGTGGTGAACATGTATTGGTGCTCGCGAGTAGTGCAAAAGACAAACACAGAGAAGCAGCCCCAAAAGAAAAATGATTCTTCAATCTCTGAAGTAAGGGGGCTCCCCCTACACTTGTGGAAATGAAAAAAAAGCTCGAACTTCTGAGGATGGTTGACCCACCATCCATACAAAGCAGAAAACACAAAGCAAGCATGGGAAGACAACGACAAACAAGAGTACTTCCATGAGTAGCAAAATGTAGAACACTCCACCGGACAACACAAACACCAATCTTACCCTAGGCATATCAGTGATTCTACCCACTCTATATTACAAAAGTGTGGAATACATGAAGAAAACTAGCACAAACATCAGTTTCTTTAAGTTGGCTAAGATCCAAAGTCAGCGGGACATCCTGCTGCATGCACTAGGGCAGGCATCAACAAATAGTGCAGCCTCTACCAACAAGGGAGTAAGCACACCTCCTGGATCACTTTCAATTGTGTTAAACACATTCCAGATGGAAGAAGAAAACTTTGTTTGCCTTCCATTCCTACATTCCAGATGGAAGAAGAAAACTTTGTTTGCCCTCCATTCTTGCTTTCATTTGAAATATTTAACTGTAATGTTCACAACTCTTTGGTTGATTTTGGCATGACATCCAATGTCATGTTGCTCTACATCGCCAAAAATATCAATGCGCAATGGTGCACGACATCTGTGTAGATCATCCAACTCGATTAGACATATGTACCATCCATTAGTGAACTTCAGGATGTGATCATTTGACTATCGCATGACAGTTGGGTTCACCAGTGCATAAACATTGTTGTCGTGGACATACCAGAAGTGTATGGCTTACTACTCAGCAAAGACTAGTCTAGCAAGCTGAATGGGTATTTTTCTAATGACTAATCACACATATGGCTTCTGTAAAAGGGTAAAAAAAATCAAATCTGGGTGTTATCTGAGAGATACATGAGGCACAATGCCACTCCCATCAATGGAGAGAATGAACCGTTGGCCTTCACAAAGCTCATGTTCGGCAACTACCCCTTGGAAACAACACTGGGGTGTTATCCCGCACAGCTAGCTCCAACCCCACCAGACATGAAGTTGGGTCTCCTTCCTTGCCCAACTGATGGAAATGAAACATGTACAGTGCATTGTAACATTAATAGTAGTAGCAGTAGTACAAGCACGTCAAATGGTCCATGTGTAGATGAGCTATGGACCATGTATTTTGACGGATCAAAGACACGGGATGGCTCTGGAGCTGGGTGTGACTTGATTGAACCAAACAACAAGAAACACTTGATCTCAAGTCGCTTGGAGTTAGAGTGCACAACAACAAATTGTTGAATACAAAGCACTCATGTCGGGCTTTCAAAAGGCCATTAGCCTCAAAGTTGTTGCGCTCAAAGTGGTAGGTGATGTAGAAATGATGATACGGCAGGTACATAACACCATACACTGTTTATCACTGTTATCGGGAAATCTAGTGTCCACTCAAAGCTGCTAGTCCCACTAAGACTGGTAGCTATATTAGAAACAAACAAACTAAAACCACTTTCGCTTTCCTTTATGAGAAGTCGATAAGAGGGGAACAAAGGACACCAACCTCAGTCTTGCACTTGGTTCCTTGCTTGGTTCCTCTCCCTTCTGATATATTTTTTCCATTTCTCCTTCATCTACCCAGCTTCAAAGAGCACCCTGGGATCAAAGAAGCATAATACTATCGAAGAACAGAGATCTACAATCATAAACAATACAGGACCAGATATATATTGAC
>APFE030485935.1:46745-103345 GCA_000404065.3 Pinus taeda
ATGATCTCTTACTCATCCCTGGGCGAATTCAGAGAGGCAAGTGTCACAGGAGAAGTTTCTGGAAGATTCCATGATCATCCACCTTGCAAACTGTCTCTGCCATTTGTCTTCTCTCACCCATCGCACCCTACAGAAGAGCTTTCTAGTATGCATCGCACTTTTTACTCTGAGCAGGTGGGATGCATCGCACCCTCTGCGCTGGGCAGTCTGTATGGTCCAGTTTTGACTAGTTCTGAGTAGTTTTCTATGGAGAACTTATGGGAGATGATGTAATCAGCTAACCTTGTTCCTTTAGGGTGTGAAGCAACACTTTTAGGGACTTAGAAGCCCTTGGTTTATGGACATGTATGATTGGGGTTGTAGTGCCCAAAAATGTCTATAACAATCACCTCATCTCAAAAGTTACCAGCAAGAGGTATGGCGAATAATCTCTAACTTCCAAGAATTCAATATCATTTTTGTGCCAAGAACGCACAATGTAGCTGCCAATACCTTAGCAAACACTGCTACTAACATGTCACCGCTTAGGGATAGATTTACTATTGAAATTTTGTATAAGCCTTATCTCCTTGATAAAATAACTAAGCTACCCACTTTTGATGATGATCAATAGATATTTCACTACACGGATATCGTTGATGCCTTCAAGGATGCAGCAGTTGATGAAGATGAGCACAAGCAATCCCTCCAATTTGTAGTTGATGCAAAGAAAGGAAACCTCATCCCCAAGGGTGCGGTTTCGCTCAACAGGCTATATGACTTGCAGAACTGCCTTCAAGGGGCAAGAAATAGCAAAACTCATAGTTCCACCATGAGGAACAAACAGATCAACCTGGGAACAAGTCACAATCTGAAGTTCATCAGTCCAGGTATGCGCAACACACATAGGGGCACCAAGTTTTTGTCTTCTTGCTCAAACAGCACTGGGATGTGCCCGCGTGGGCATATGATGACCTGAGTACATGTGACACGCGTATAGTACAACACAGGATTCCAATAAAGGGATTCAAGCCATTGCAAGAAAAATTGGGTAAAATACATCTGATGCTTGAAACCCTTTTACAAAAAGAACTAACTAAATTGTTGGATGCTCGGATCACTTAAAAAGTTCATTATGTTACATGGGTTTCTAATTTAATTTTTGTGCATAATAAATCCAGATAAATTGGCTGATGCATTGATTTTTGAAACTTGAAATGCTCCCAAAACAAAAACAACTACCTTGTGCCATCATCGGATCCTATGTTACACATAGTATCTAAAGCTGGAATGTTGTCTTCACCTAATGGTCTTTTAGGATACCACCAGGTTCCGGTAGCAGAACCTAAGATTCTGATACTGGTTCACGAGAATCTTGGCCCTCACACGTACCGTCTGCAATCACTTGATAGGAGGATTCATAAGCTTCCTGTCAATGGCCAAGATCTCAAATGTTATTTTCAGTAGGTTGGGCCGCGCCCCGCGCCATGTACATAAGTTTATATGATGCTTATTGTTTTGATTTTTCGCTTTTTTTACTATTTTTGTTTCGTTTTGTTTTATTTATTTAGTATGCTACTATTTTTGGTTTTTTGTAAATAATTGCTTCCCTTTACTAAGTTCTGGCTTTTGAATATGTGGTTGAGATCTAAAGTGTCTTGTGACACTGTAGCACTTGGCCTATCCTGCGTTCGTCTTCTCTGTGCTTGTTTATAACATTCAGCTGATGAAGTCTTGACGGAAATATGAGTTGTCTTCAAGGGAAGATTGGGTCCAACCATGAACGCGTGTCCATATTGGGAAACCCCATGTCTGTACTCATCTTTCTGCTCTGTGTGTTCAAGCTCATCCAAATAGTAGAAGCAGAGAAGGGGAAAATCTAAACGAGAAAACCTATGTCAGAGGTCTTACATGCTTCTCTGAAGGAACAACCTCTTATGCTCTCAATAATTCGGGATCCCTCTTTTGCCCCAAAAATAAATAAATGCCTATGCACAGTCCTCTTAAAGAATACAAAGGTGAAAGAAGAGAAAGGCTTCCTGTGCAGAGAGGTGAAGCATATAACTCCACCAGGGTACTGACCAGGCTCGCTAGAAGTGGAGAAATGCATGTGCTCCTACGTGACTCTATTAAGGTACCGTCCAGGCTTGCTAGCAGCAGAGAAACAACAGAGATGAAAACTTGTACTCTAACAAAATTTTCACTCGAGAACCAAACTACCCTTCCCGATTTTAAAACACTGTGATCGGGCTAAAACTTTTTGTTGTGTTTGACTGATTTGGCATGTTAGGGTCCTATAATTTTTATAGGATCTTTTGATTATAGTTTATCATTATTATGTTTTAAATTTTGTAAATAATATTTCATATTGTAAATTGTTTCCAAAAAAAGGTCAAAACCTTAAGAAAAATATATATATATATATGCTTGCAAATCAAAATGTAGCATTAGAGGATAATTAAGTATGTTTATATTTAATGAATCGCATCATTTAAATGTGATTAAATGAATTGTAATAAGGCCTTGGTACTATAGCTTTTATTTTAGTGTAGAGTCGAAAACGACAAATGGAGATCTGTTATATGTGGTTAAATAGCGCACATATTCCCTGCTCCTGATCACATCACCTTTTTCATCGGACGGATCCAGCATCTTTCAGGACCCCCCAGGCTATGATTCTCTTTAATGGTGAGGGGACAGGGGGAGGGGGGTTGGAAAAGGTTTCCCCGCCGCTATGTGCCTTCCCCTCTAATACCACAGACAACTCAAACCCCCCTCCAAAGAAGGTTTCTGTTGTTCCCGCCAGAACCCGCCTTCCCACTAACGTCACCCCCTACTTCCACTCAACCACCATTCCCTTACTGCCACATATCCCCCACCTCCATGTCACCTCCCACCTCCACGTCATATGTCTGTTTCATGGTCAGTTAAACTATATATTTTCCTATACAATACAGTAATTTAAAACATTGTTTACAAATATATGCAAACGAATTTTCAAAAAAGGAAAGAGGGTTTTTCTTAAACATCCTCATTTACAAAAATCTCTCTTAGTTTTCTAACAATTGTTATGGTTTGGGAGATTTGGATGAATATTTGAAGGCATATTTTCCCATATTTTCCTATTTTTAGTCAGTGTTTCCAAATGCGGTTTCCTAGTAGGTGGAAATGAATTTTAAAAAACTGAAAGAATTTTTATTTCCAGCATCATCATTTACAAAAACCTCTCTCACTTTTCTAACAGATATTATGGTTTGGGATATACAAATGGATTATAGGACCCTATTTTTCAAAATTTTGGGAGGAAAAAGCTCAAAGACAGTTAGTGACTTGGATGCCATGTCATCAAATAAGAGTTGCTATCAAATTCGAATTTCTCTTCTTTGTCACCAAAAATCCACAAAGATAGTGCCAAGTATATTCATTATTTTTGAATGTCCTATATTTCAGTCCTATTTGTGTAATATAGTTTGAGATATTTGTAACAAATCTTGATATTTTTTCAAGATATTTTAGTTTATAATTTTTATAAATACTTCATCATTTGAAGTAAGAGATCGTGGGACTTGTACAGAGAAAGACTACCATTCTTGTAAAGTTGATCATTGAGATTTAGTGGCCATTTGCATTAATATAGAAAGTTGTTTTAGGATTTTTGTGTCATATCTATGTGGTGAAGTGCTTCTTACTGTAATCTAGTTTCTCTTTGTTTTTTCATATGTATTCAGATATATTTTGTCTTTAAGAAAATCAGGTTCAAAATTTATTTCAAAAACTTTGTTCTGGCTTAAAGCAAAATCAATGTTTTCTACTAAACTTTAAATATAGAATTTAGGAAACAATGCTCTATATCTAAAATGAATCATAATATGTTCTTCCTTCTCCATCTCATAAAATACAAGTATCCAATAGTATGCCTACCTTTGCATGTTGCACTCAACCTTGATTATTTATGCATTTGATTATCTTAAACCCTACTGACTCCATTTCCCAATGGATTTTCCTTTCTTTTCCAACCAAACCAATTCATAAGCAAAACTCTGAACTTTCATAACTAGCCTAATATCTTCGTATAAACAAATCTAAATCTTCCAGAGAGAGCCCTCTTTGAAGTTGGTAGGGCTAGATCCCAGTTGCCAAAGTAGGTTTGTGGTTACCTCTACAATTATTTCTCAACCTTATTAAATAATAGAGTTCTAACATGGTGAAAGGTGAACCATGTATGTCCATGGGGTAATTAGGGAAGCCGAAGTAACCCACACATCCATTTAATACGCCTTGAAAGACCAAGGCCATGTGTTGTCAATGAACCAAATTAGAGAATATGGAGTTCAACCAATGTGTCGCCAAGTGTTGTAGTGGCTACAACATCCTCCAAAATTTTGGCCTGCATCCAATTTTGGAGCCTCCCTTGGATTTTTACTTGATGTTTGCAAGCACTGGTCTCACCCCATGAGCTCGTGTTGAGTATTTTCACCCTCCTTGCTTGACCATTCAATGGACATATTTTTGCATGTTGGTCACAATCTCACACTTACAGTCATGTTCTAGTCATACATAATGTTGAAAAATGGCAATAAGAAATTCCAGTTTAATTTGTCCTTAAATTAAACTGTGAATTAAAATAGAATTATTTTCTCATAGCAATTTGAAAATAATTAATTAAGTTTAATTAACTTAATTAATTTAGGAAATTCAAATTGGAAGTCTTTTATAAGACATGTATATGTTTTCCCTAACTTATAGAAGTTACGGATGAGTTATGAATGAGTTGTAATTAGTTAACTCAATTTATTGAGTTAACTCTAGTTAAATTAGTTCCAATTAGTTTTAGGAACTAATAGTGAGTAAACAGTCAGTTGGGACACTAGTGACCTAATTAGTGTTACTCTAGTTAACTGAAGATTCCACCATCAGAAACTCATGCATGTTGATTCTGAGAAAGACCCAGTTGAGACTACAGTGCAGGGACAGTGTACAAATTGTTTTATATTTTTCTGAGTTGCACTGCTAGTGCATGCAATTAGGAACTGATCCTTGAGGGATTGTGATATTTTTAGAGGCTTTATTTCCCTTTAAATACAAGCTATCCTTCATATGAATTACACATTGGAATAGAGACTTGGAGAGCTTGTGAAGAATCCAAGGTTTGGCCTTGAGGTTGCTTATGATTTGGAGAATGAATTTGCTGAGTGTTGGGATTGTTCTAGAGAGAACAAGCATTGTAATTTCATCTTGATTTTCCGGACTAATACAAAACAAATAGTGGTGTTTTGATTTGTGGCTTTCCCGGGATATTTATTGTGTTATGTGCCTTTTATTTCCTTCATCTATTGCTTATTGTTTGCTTGATGTTTACGGGCTTCCGCTGGAAAGAGTAGAAGTATATTCTTGTCTCTTGTTTTAGTAGATTACATGAGCTTGTGAATCTACAGGTTTTTCTACATGGTATCAGAGCAAGATTTTTTTTGGGATGAGAGTTTGTAGAGAAGTTATGTACAAAACTTTCATACACAAATTGCATATCTGGATTCCTTGGGAAAATATACCCAAATTCAAAAAAAAATCAGTTGAATCCGAGTTCGGATGAGGGAGATATCTCTAATTTATAATCAGCTCTCTCGAGGAGATTTCAAAGTTTTGAGTTTCTAGGTTACAGGTGAAAGTTGAATTTGCATACATACTTCAGGATTGGCAGATGGTGTTCCATGGGTTAAGGCTTGAGTATGCCTTGGAAGGAAGCTCAAATTTTATAGCCTGGAGGGACAGGATGGAGGTTGTGCTATAAGATAATGGTTTGAAGGAATTCATTGATCAATAAGTCCTAAAGACAGCAACTACATATGCACGGAACTTGGCCTAATGGATGAAGTGTGTGGTGAAGGCAAGGTGGATAATCCTTGAGGGAGTTCGAGACCACATTGTCTCGAGTCTCCATGGCAAGGAAACTCTGCATGTTATGTGGAAAACATTGATAGACTTATATCAAAATAGCAGTGATCAAAGGAAGTTGGCACTGAAGGATAAACTTTGTAAAATCAAGATGGATAAAGGTGAGAAGATGTCCAAGGAGAATTCCTCGGGAGGAGCGGCGAGTGAGGCTTTGACCTCCCGATTCGAATTGGAATTTTCCCTCATTGCATGCATCGTGTCTTCAATGATGGGAAGTGTTTGGTACTTAGATAGTGGAGCTTCTTTCCACATGACTAAAGACAAAGAGTTATTCAGTGAACTGGAGGAGAAATATCTCAAGATGCATATCGAGATGGGTGATGATGGTAAGTATAGTGTTACTGGTGTGGGCACTACTAATTTTCAAAGGGAGCATGCAGCTCCACTCACCTTGAAGAATATTATGCATGTACCCAGACTGACGAAGAACTTGGTATTCATTGCCATTCTTGAGGATAGAAGCTATGACGTGATCTTTTTGAAAGGAAAGGCATTCCTTCAACACATAACCACGGGTCAAGTAAAGAAGATAGGGATTCGAGTTAAGAATCTCTATAAGATAGAGGTAGAGGATTATGTTGCTTTGAGTTCAAAAGCAGAAAAGATGTTGAACCGAGATGTTGATGAGTTGTGGCACAAGTGATTGGGCCACTTGCATCATGGGGCTTTGAAGATATTGCAGCAAATCTCTATCGGTCTTCCCAAAGGTACGCTTGAGAAATTTGATACATGCAAGGTTTGTACTTTGGGAAAATATACCAAGTCTTCCTTTGGAGATAGAGATAGTCGAGCAGAGTCTATTGTGGACAGAGTCCATTCAGATGTGTGTGGACCATTCTTGAAAGTATCCACTGCCAAACATAGGTATTATGTTATATTTGTAGATGACTATTCTCGTAAATGTTGGATATTTTTCATGTAGAGAAAGGATCAAACATTCACAAAGTTTTGTGAATTCAAAGCATTGGTCAAGAAAGAGCTAGGCAAGAAGGTTAAAGCTTTATGGAGTGATAACGATGGAGAATATGTCTCCAATGAGTTTAATAACTTCTGTGCAGTGGAAGGGATTAAATGAGAGTTGACGGAAACTCATAACCTTCAACATAATGGGGCTGTCAAGAGGAAGAACAGGAGCATAGTAGGGGCAACAAGGGTGATGTTTCATGATTAGGGCCTACCACTACACTTGTGGGTTGATTCATGCAACACAACAGTTTATGTTCAGAACTGTATCCCACATCGGATACTTGAGAGTAAAACACTAGAGAAAGCTTATTCCGGTAAGAGGCCAAATGTTGGCCACTTCAGGATTTTTGGGTCATTGATTTATTGCCATGTGACCAAAGATGCAGGGAAGAAGCTTGAGCCAATAGTAGAGTTGGGGGTCTTTGTGAGGTACACTGATACTCCCCACAACTACTGGGTGTACATGTCGACCAGTCGAATGACAGTGGTTCGCAGGGATATCAGGTTCAATGAGGAGAAGGCCATGTGAATATCCCTTGAGGGGGAGCTTGAGCTATATCCGGAGGAGGAACTTTTAGTTCCTAAGGCTGAGGAGCCTCAGATTGATGTGGAGAAGCCACATGTAGAGGTTCTAGAAGTGGAGACATCCACTCAGGAAGAGTCTTCTAGAGAGGCTGATAGATTGTTGGATGATGTAAGGGAGAATGTAGGAGTACCCTGTTCTCAATGCAGACAGAAGAGGTCACTAGAGAGGTACATTGGATACATGGCACTTATGGGTGCATGAGTTGTGACAGTGCCATCTTCCTTTCAGGAAGCAATGCAACAGCCATTTTGGGTTGATGCGATGGTGGAGGAATATGACTCCATAGTTTGAAACAGTGTTTGGGATGTGGTCCCGAGACCATAGGACAAGTCAGTTGTGAGCTCTCGTTGGCTTTACAAGGTAAAACAAGCTGTAGATGGTAGTGTGGAGAATCATAAGGCCATATTTTTGCCCCGTGGCTTTTCACTGGTAGATGGGATTGACTACCATGAGACCTTTTCTCCTGTTGCAAGGTACTCATCTATCAAATCTATTTTGGCACTATATGCATAGATGGGTTGGAGTATCCATTAGATGAATGTGAAGAATGCCTTCCTCAATGGAATGATTGAGGAAGAGGTGTACATAGAGCAGCCCGAATATTTTGAAACCTTGGACCATGAGTCACATGTGTGCCAACTCAAGAGAGCGTTCTATGGGCTGAAGAAGGCACCCCGTGCTTGGTACAACAGGATAGGTAGCTACTTCACTAGGTTGGGCTTCTCGAAGAGTGAAGTAGATGTGAACCTGTATCACATGGTGGTGGAAGGTAAGATTTTGATCATTGTACTTTATGTAGATGATCTCATACTAACACGTGATGAGAAGCTCATCAAATCTTGCAAGGAGGACCTTGCAAGAGAGTTTGAGATGAAGAACATGGGGCTCATGCATTACTTTCTTGGCATGGAGGTATGGCAGGGAGATTGGGAGTTGTTTGTTTCTCAAGGCAAGTATGCCAGTGAGATACTCAGGAGATTCTGCATGGAGAGCAGTAAACCCATGGAGACTCCTCTAGCTGGTAACTGGAGGAAGGAGGATGTTACTTCAGGAGGAGTAGTGGAATCTATTGTTTACAGGCAACTTATGGATTCACTCATGTATTTGGTGAAAACATGACCATATATGTGTTATGCAGTCACCAGCTTAGTCAAGCGATGGTTAGGCCTACCAAGTTGTCTTGGAAGGTGGCAAAGCATGTATTGAGATACCTGTGGGGCACTACTTAGTTTGGGTTGTGGTACATATGGATAGAGGGAGTTAAGCTTCAAGACTTCACCAATTCAGATTGGGTGGGAGTCCATCTGACAAGAAGAGCACATCAAGAGGGATCTTTAGTATTAGGTTAGCTGCAGTTTCTTGGTACAGCAGGAAATAGAGATTGGTTGCACTCAGTTCGGCAGAGGCAGAGTACATGGTTACAAGTCAAGTAGCATGTGAGGCTATTTGGATGGGGAAGATCTCGGTTGGTCTGTTTGGTCAGCAGATGGATCCGACAGTGATTTATTATGATAATCAGAGTTGTATCAAACTCTCTCAAAATCTAGTTTTTCATGATCAGTCCAAGCATATAATATATGGTATCATCATCTCAAAGATTGTGCATTGAGGTGGATCGTGTTGTTAGATTACATTCCCACATAGAAGCAAGATGATGACATCTTGACAAATCCATTGCCAAGATGTAAATTCGATTTTTAGAGAGATAGGATCGGGGTAGTGGATAATCCCTTTCTTATTGAGAGGGAGTGTTGAGAAATTGCAATAAGAAATTCTGGTTTAATTTGTCCTTGAATTAAACTGTGAATTAAAATAGAATTCTTTACTCATAGCAATTTGAAAATAATTAATTAAGTTTAATTAACTTAATTAATTTAGGAAACTCGAATTGGAAGTATTTTAGAAGACATGTATATGTTCTCCCTAACTTATATGAGTTAAGGATGAGTTATAAATGAGTTGTAATTAGTTAACTCAATTTATTAAGTTAAGTCCAGTTAAATTAGTTCTAATCATTTTCAGGAACTAATAGTGAGTAAACAATCAGTTGGAACACTAGTGACCTGATTAGTGCTACTCTAGTTAACTGAAGATTCCACCATCAGAAACTCATGCATGTTGATTCTGAGAAAGACCCAGTTCAGACGAGAGTGTAGGGACAGTGTACTAATTGTTTTAGATTTTTCTGAGTTGCACTGACAATGCATGCAATTAGGAACTGATCCTTTAGGGGTTGCGCTATTTTTAGAGGCTTTATTTCCCTTTAAATACAAGCTATCCTTCATAGGAATTACACATTGGAATAGAGACTTGGAGAGATTGTGAAGAGGCTAAGATTTGGCCTTGAGGTTGCTTATGAGTTAGAGATTGAATTTGTTGAGTGTTGGGATTATTCAAAGAGAACAAGCATTGTAATTTCATCTTGGTTTTCTGAATAAATACAAAACAGATAGTGGGGTTTTGAGCTATGGTTTTCCTAGGATATTTATTGTGTTATGTGCCTTTGCTTCTCTTCCTCTATTGATTATTGGTTGCTCGATGTTTATGGTCTTCCGCTGTAAAGAGTAGATGTAGATTATTTTCTCTTGTTTTAGTAGATTACATGAGCTTGTGAATCTACAGGTTTTTCTACACACAAGGTCCTGCTTCGTGTGTACAATTTGTATTAGCTATGAAAACATCCATCGCACTCACACATGAATTTTTATGCACTGTCGCGCAAGCTTCATCGTGATCATTCAACGATCTATCACAATCATCACGCTTACCTCTCACACCATCGGTCACTCATTTTGAGTATATGTTGTCTTGATGGTTTGAGGTGTCTTGTCATCAAATCATGCCGAGTGTGTGTTTGCAGGGTCGTGTATGCACAACTTCACTCGCTTACACACATAGTCATTTTTACTGAAATTATGACGACCGGATCACCCTCTAACAGCGGGACATCCACCCTAGAATCGTCTCGACCGACTGTCACCCAAAACAGCACAACAGAGTCCAACAAACAATTTCCATATTTATTGCCCGCAATCTCATCAACTAACCCTACTGTTGGTCAACCGGAGAGTTTGATCGGGGAGTGACCTCGGGATTCACTCCCCTCAAAATTTGTGCAAAAGTTGCAGACCATGCCCACTCTGTTGACTGAGGAAACTACGCAGACAGGTCAGACAGACACCCAGTGTCTGTCCCTGTCTCCCTCAAAAAATTACGCAAGTTTTCCTTTCAGCCACCCAATCAGTAGGCCGGTTGCTCACCCAGAAAACAATGTAGATTTCATGAGCAGTCCCTCGACTGCCCAGCAACCCACTCAACTTAGAAACTACGCAGAAGTGGTCAGCAAGTCAACCTCCCATCAATTGCGTAGTTTTTTTCACCATCAATCCCACATCATGTTGCTAGCTCAATCCAGGAATTGTGCGGTTTTTGTTTCCAAGCCTCCTGTAGCCTACTCCCATCTCCCTCTAGGAATTGCGCAGCTTTTTCTGCAAAGACTCCTACAGCTCGCACTACTTGCCTCCAGAAATTGTGCAGTTCTTCCCTCCAACGGATCTAGATCCCACAGACAATCATTATTGATCTGGGTAGTCCATCTCAGTCTCCTAGTGACTTCAACACAATTTTCACCAGTGGTGCCCAAAGCCCGCATCCTAGCTTAAAACTTGCCTTGTGCAGTTTCATAGCATTTTCCTTTCTCCCAATCACCTACATCTAAAATTGAATGACAATGAATCATGGTAGACTCAAAGGTTTATGAATTTGATGTCATCTCTTCATGAGTGATTGCAGATACAAGTACATGGATAAGACATCACGTGACAATGGATGGCATGAACAAGGAGAGCACATGCAAGGAGATGTGTTCATGAATAAATGAATGGATGATGCATGCGAAGAGATTTTTTTGCGAACAAACCATGCATGTGAGGAGAATTTTTCATGAATGGACGAACATGTGAAGCAAGTCAAATTACAAGCGAGTGACCGATGTGCACATGCAACATCAAGCGAACACCAAGACCATCAGAGACTCTGCACACCTTACCATGCAAAGGTGAAGCTATGATACACCAAGAGCACACCCATCACTCAACAGCACTACAGTTTGACATGCACACTAGCAGCAGCATGAACATACTAGCACTATCATGTCAATTTGTGTCATGAGTCATGTCGACCACATCACTACTATGGGCCATACTGTGTAAATCAATGTAATGTAACGTGGAAGTCCAAGAGACCCACATGTCATACGAAGAGTCATGTAAAGTTGAAGAGTCAAATAAGTCAAACATTCATGAGGGAAGTCGAACAGTCACAAGGGCTAGTTTTACACTTGGCTATAAATACCCCCTCATTTGTACATGCAAAGGACTTTTCACCTTGGCTCCTCCCAAATAGCCTTGAGAGTCTGTAGCCTTTTCTTTGAGGAGCGAACAGTGACTGCAACACCCCTTTCACGGGTTTAGTGATGTATGGTGTATTGATGTGTCTTGGAACTTTTGCTTAATTCAGAAGCCTAATAACATGCCAACACATTTTCACACATGTATTGTAACTGTTTGTAAGACTAATCTTGAACACTTGTAATGCATGTTTCTTTAACCTATGTTGAACAATTCAACTCTTTTGATTGCTCTAATAGATATATATTGATGAAAATGTGTTGTATAAGTTGTTAACACTATCCTTCCCACATGGGTTGCCTCACCAGACATCAAACAAAACCTTTCCCATAAACTTGTTATAATGACCGTCGCACTTGCGCAGACTTCCCCACTGAGTGTTGTACGTGGTATCTCCTCTTGTGCATTGATATTTCTAAATCCATGTGGATTGATCCTCCAGAATATGTGCATGTCATGTTGTGTTGTGTGCCCCTACAGAGTTTGGATTCCTTCCCTTTCGACTAGAGACTCACCTCCACTTTCTCCCTCTTTGGTGAAAGAACCTGGACACAAGTAACACTAGAAATCACCAAGAACGCGAACCTCAAAGAAAAAGAAAACCACTCTCATGTGATGACAAGTAAGAGCTAAGGAAAACATTTAAGATAATGGAAATCGGGCCATCATATTAGATGGGAATCCTACACCAAACTGTATGAGGTCTAGTTGGGACTTCATACCGGGGAGATCCCCTGAATCTTGGCGAGTCCATCACCGTCAAAATTTATGGATTTAGAAGGAGCGTCTTCATTTGTTTATGGTTGAATGTCCTCTCACACCCACTCATCAATCATCTAGTCAAGGCAGTAACTCACACTCCCTCTCACCTACACGTGACTCTGAATTTGGTTACTTCTCACCTCCCAGATGTGAACATGAAATTTCGTATCAACACCTCCACTCCATCCGTCCCATCACCCGTCAGTTTGCGAAAGAATTTGGACTAGTCCTAGGAATACATCATCTTCCATACACATCAAGAAAGCCAAAAACCACTCCCACTGGGGTTGTTGTATCATCATTGGAAGAAGCAGTTCTTGACACACTTGGAGTTCTAGAAGAAGATGTTGATAATGGAGAGGAACCACTGGTATTCCAACAAGGAGAACAAGACACCCTCGTGATCTTGGGTTCAGATTCCAGTATAGGAGGTGGAGGGGAAGGCAGCAGAGTGGGTGGAGGTGGAGACAAACCAACAGACTAAGAGTCGAAACTGTCAGATTCTGAAGAAGAGGAGGAGGACAAAGAAGAAGAATATATGGCTGACCAAAACTTGGAATGGATGACTTAGGGATCATTGGCTCTCCTAGGTGCTTTTCATAAGATGCCGAAGCAGTCAGAGAGAATGCTTAAAAAAATTGACCCTAATAGCACAGTGAAGGAAAAAAATCACTTGGACAACTTCTACCTACAGCTGCAAACACTTGAGGTACGGTACAACGATGTTGCATGTAGGTTGTTCCCGTGTACCTTGGATAGTCATGTAGCAGTATGGTTTCATAGCCTTCCTGTCAACTCCATCCATAACTGGGGTATGTTCAATCACATGTTTTTGAAAAAGTTTACTGATTACAAGACCCCAGCCATGTTACTCAAAGAATTGAGAAGCCTAAAGATGCAGGGGAAAGAAAAGGTAAAAGATTTCAATCAGAATTTTGTGTGCATATTGAATAATTTTTTAGTAGACACAAAGCCTCATGACTCTATCACTGTCAACTACTACACGTCTACACTACCTACCAGCATTCCGCAGTTTGTTAAGTGAGCTACAAAACCAACATTGTTCAAAAACTACGAAGAGGCAATTGTTGTTAAGAAAGACCTATGCGTGATTGGAGTGATTAAGGATTATGAACCAAAGAAGGACTCTAGAGATGCGAGCCGAAAGCCCTAGGCTACGGCAAGCAAAGCAAAAGATAGGGAAACAAGTGATATCGAAACCCTTACTTGCATTGTCAAGAACTTGAAAATAGAAGTGTATGAGCTCAAACGACGAACAATCGACACATCTACGAGCAGCTAGATGCCTAGACAACAAAAGGGAAGAATTTCATTAGGCAGAAACCGCTTCCCAGCTAAAATTGCACAGAGCTCTAGCTCAGTGTTCCAGTTAGAATGGTGCATGAACAATGAATTTTTCTCATTTCATGAAGACGATCACCCGGATGGGTCTTGTTCAGATTACAAACAAGTTGCAGGGTCAGTATGAAACCGCACACTAGACATAGTGAGCAATATGCAGGGACAGCCATGAGATAGAGATGATGATGAAGATGTTTCACCCGATGAGGCATCAAGCACTGGGAAGGTGGTGAGCATGTATCAATGTTGAAAAGCATCACAGAAGACAAACACCGAGAAGCAGGACCCAAAAGAAAAATGAGCGTTACAATCTCAAGTAAGGGGGCTCCCCCTACACTTTGGGGAAATGAAAAAAAATCTCATACTGCTAAGTAGCATTGACCCAACAGCCATCCAAAATAATAACACACAAACCAAACCCCAAAAGATAGTGGCAGACAAGAGTATGTCCATGAGCACAAAACTATAGAACACTCCACCGGACAACACAAACACCAGGCATACCTTAGACATCTCGGTGAGTCTACCCACTCTGGATTACAACATTGTGGAATACATGAAGAAAACTTGCGCAAACATCAGTTTTTTCGAGTTGGCTAAAATCTAGAGTCAGCGGGACATCCTGCTACGCACACTAGGGAAAACATCAACGTACAACGTAGCCTCTACCAGCATGGGAATAAGCACACCTCTCGGATCACTTTCAATTGTGCTTAACACACTTTGAATGGAAGAAGAAAACCATGTTTACCCTCCATTCCTACTTTCATTTGAAATCTTTAACTGTAATGTTCACAACTATTTGGTTGATTATGGCATGGCAGTGAACGTCATGTCGCTCTCCATTGCCAAAAATATCAACGCGCAATGGAGAAATACATCTATGCATATCATCCAACTCGATCAGACGTCCATTATAACCATTGGAAAACTTCAGGATGTGAATCATTCGACTATATCATGATGGCCGAGTTCACCAATGCATAAATATTGTTGTTGTGGACATACTGGAAGCATATGGCTTACTACTCAGCAGACACTGGTCTAGCAAGCTGAAGGGGTATTTTTCTATAGACTGGTCACACAAATGGCTTCCGTAAAAGGGAAAAAACAATCAAATGTGGGTGTTATCTGAGAGATACATGAGGCACAATGTCACTCCCATCAATGGTGAGAATGAACCGTTGGCCTTCACAGAGATCATGTTCAGAAACAGCCTATTGGAAGCAACATTGGGGTGCTATCCTGCACGGCTAGCTCCAACCCCACCAGACACAAAGTTGGGTCTCCTTCCTTGCCCAACTAATGGAAATGAAACCTGTGAAGTACATTGTAACATTAGTATTAGTAGTGGTAGCACTAACGATAACAGTAGCAATATGATGCGGGAGCATGAAACTTGGAGGGAAAAAACTTCAAACTTATTCCAAAAATACAAAAAAATCTACAAGCAAAGGAGTGGGATCTTTTAGCCATGAATTTCCATGCTTTTCTAGTTTAGCATAGAGATATATTCTAGGAATAAATCATGATGTAATAAGTGTTGATTAGTTAAACCATTGTGGAGGTTCTCGAGGAGAATACCTCGCCGAATAGATAGGATTAGTTAGCATAGTGGCGGTTCTCGAGGAGGATGTCTCATAGAACTGATAGTTGCAATAAATTTAAGCCTCTGTTTTAGGATCTAGTTGTTAACACGAACCAGTATATATGTAATTTGGATGCTATTGTAAAGGGATTTTGACTGCATGCTTTTATCACATATCTCTCAAAGGAAGAAGAGGATTTCTCTGTGTATTGGTTGATCATGGAGGCATGGTGACCTCTGAAACCCTTTCTGTGCATTTGAACTTATATTTGTCTGTTAAACTGGTGTTTATGCATAATTTTGGCTTCACACAATGTTATCTATTAAGCTTTTATAACAGTGGTTCGGCCTTCTTTCCCAAATAATACTTCGATTGAAGCTTGTTGGAGTGTTTTTCCTTCATATCGGCGTGTCCCATTTCCTTTAAATGCATTGTTTAGTTCTGCAAGCGAAACTCTAGTTTACACAGAGAAACCATGAAAAACTTAGTCGAAATTGAGTTCCGGACTTGAAATCTTATTAAATGTGGCTCATACCCATATTGGGTCTGCAAGCATTATCGCATCGCAATGTTTGAGCGAAGAGGAACTAACCCTTTGAAGTGCCGAAGTTTGAAGTTGCGACATTCAAATCCGAAACATTATAAAGGAGGTTTTATAACCTATTGGGTCCGCAGGGCTTATCGCAACGCAAGATCTGAGTGGCAAGAGCCTAGCGAAGGAGCATTGGAATCACTGATTACGATTGTGGTTAAACTACAGTGTTATCGCATCAAGAAAGGATCGTTAGCAGAGCATGATGTTATTGTTCTGTTCCGCGTGGAAGTGCTGATAGCGACCACCGATAGTGTATTTTCCTCTGTAATAGCTCTACAGTAATTAAACCCTGCCGATAGTGTATTTCCACGGATAATCACATTATGGTGATTTGAAACTGCCGATAGTGCATTTTATGCCTAATTGTGTTATTCTTGTTTAAAATCCCGCCAATAGTGTATTTCGTAATTCCCATGGAATTATAGCTCTGATAGTGGAAGAAGGGCTCTGTTGTGAAAATTACTCCCGAGAACAAGGGTTGGGGTGATTAATGGAAAAGGACTGGTGATAGTGGCCAAAAAAGGGAAATTTATAAACAGTCAGTCCAGAAATAGATGGTTGATACTCTGGTGGAGGAAGAAGAAGGAACTCCATTAGATTTAGAAGAAAATGTAGCAGGATTTGCGCGTTTGTCAATATCATCTGCACCCAGGCCAACATTAGTGGTATCAGAGCCACCTGTTGACACTGAATTAAATCTCAGAAACAAGATAAGGAAATCCAATATGGCTTTCAAAGTTGGAAGAGGATGAGGATGTGGTAGAAAAGGTCGACCAGTTGCAAATGCTGAAGTGGTGGAAGCTATGCACCAGATGCAGGCTAGATTAGAAGCATTAACAGCATGGAGAAATATAGATGATGGGGATGTTAGTGAGCCTAAAGTTGAAGCTGAAGGAAAGGAGGAAACTATATCAATTACTCTTGAGATGAGATTCTTTTAATCAGTGTTGAGATCCACAGCTAGGCCAAAGACTGAGGTTTCAATCTATGAAGGAGGATTGGATCTAGAAGAATTGATAGGCTGGATTAATGGCATGGGGAAATTCTTTGATTATGAAGAAAATATAGATGAGAAGAAAGTAAAGTTTACTATCACTAAGCTAAAAGGACATGCAGCACTTTGGTGGGATGGAGTACAGGCAGAAAGAAAGATTCTTGGCAAGAAACCAATCAGAAATTGGAGTAGGATGGTAGCAAATCTAAGAGGTAAGTTTCTACCAAGTAATTATCAGCGAACCTTGTTCAGATAGATGCAAAATCTTAGATAAAGGTCTATGACAGTGAAAGAATACACAGGGGAATTTTATAAGGTAAGTATAGAGCTGGACAAACTTGGGAAACAGATGAGAAGGTGTCTAGATATGTGAATGGTCTTAAGATGGACCTTCAAGATGAGATAAGCATACTGTCTCCTAAAATAGTAGAAGAAGCTTATTAGATGGTACTCAAAGCTAAAGAAAAACTCATGAGGAAGCAATCTTCCAGAGGGAGAGGTACTTTTCGAGGAAAGGGAAGTCAAGGTGGTAGAGGAATGTCTACAACACCTAAAGATGGAGCTAGCAGCAGGTCAACCCAGCATGAAACCACAGGAGGTGATGCAAGTGGCAGAGGGAGTTTTTCTAGAGGAAGAGGAGGCAGATGAAGACGAAGAGAAGTAAGATGTTACAGATGTAACAAACTAGGACACAGAGCTTTTGAGTGCCCAAAGAATGTAGGAACAAGTTAGAGGAATGCAATTGTTGCTCAAGTTGAGGAAGGAGCAACAACAATGATAGAAGAAGAAAATATACCAGAGAGAGGACAATATTTGGTAGTCAGTAAATTTTTGCTCAAGCCAGCAAAGGAGATAGTTGAACCATCGCAAAGAAAGACTTTTTTCAAAACAGTGTGTAAGGTTCAAGGGAAATGTTGTCAGATGATCATTGATAGTGGCAGCACTGATAATTTGGTCTCTACAGAAGTGGTGGAGAAATTGAAGCTAAAGACAATGAAACATCTAACACCTTACAAGGTGTCATGGTTACAAAAGGGACATCAGCTATTAGTGAATGAATAGTGTGAAATGGAGTTGCAGTTGGGCAAATATAAGGATAAAATTGTATGTGATGTGATGCCTCTGGATGTGTCTCACATATTGCTTGGAAGACCTTGGCAATACGATAGAGGAACTATGCATGATGGGAAAAGAAACACCTACAAGTTTGGTAAAGATGGCATCAATCATACATTTTTGCCTATGGGAGAAGAAGATGCATCCGAAAAGAAGACTGGTCCAAAAACTCTATTACTAGGAGGAAAGGAATACTTGCAGTAGATCGAAGAGAATGAGGTAAAAAATTTTGTAATCTGCAAGCCCAAGGTAATGATGACTTCTACTAAAGTTTCTTATTTACCCATTGAAATTCAAGAAATGTTGGACAACTATTGTGATATCATTGTTGATGATTTGCCTAATGAGTTACCACCCATTAGAATAATTAGCCATCATATAGATTTGATTCCTGGAGCAAATCTACCTAACAAAGTAGCTCATAGAATGACTCCCACAGAAAATGAAGAGGTTAGGAAGCAGGTTCAAGAACTGCTTGACAAAGGACTGATTAGAGAAATTTTGAGTCCTTGTGCATTACCAATAGTGTTAAGCCCAAAGAAAGACGGAGGCTGGAGGATGTGTACTAATTCAAGAGCCATAAATAAAATCACAATCAGGTACATATTTCCTTTTCCTAGAATTGAAGATTTAACAGATTGCTTGAGTGGAGCAAACTATTTTACAAAACTAGATCTTAAGAGTGGGTATCATCAGATAAGGATAAGAGAAGGGGATGAGTGGAAAACTGCTTTTAAGACAAATAAAGGAGTGTATGAGTGGAGAGTAATGCCTTTTGGGTTGTCAAATGCACCAAGTATGTTTATGAGACTCATGAATGAAGTTCTTAAAGAGTTTATAAGTAAATTTGTAATAGTATATATGGACGATATATTAGTTTACAGTAGGTCTAAGGAGGAGTACATGAGACCTCTGAATTATGTCTTACAAAGGTTATAGCAAGAGAAATTATTGTTGAATTTGAAGAAGTGTTCATTCATGAAAGAGGAGTTAGTGTATTTGGGTTTTATTATTTATGTTGAAGGGTTGAAGATGGATCTAGAGAAGATCAAAGCAATCATGGAGTGGCCTTCACCTAAACATGTATTTGAGGTAAGAAGTTTTCATAGTCTTGCTATATTTTATAGGAAATTCATAAATAATTTTATTAAGATCAATTCTCCTATTATTGAGACCATTAAGAAGGATAACAACCATTTAGATGGACTGCTGAAGTAGAAAAGAATTTTCAGCTGTTGAAGAAGAAGATCACTGAAAAACCTATTTTGGTTCTACATGATTTCATTAAGCCTTTCCAAGTGAAATGTTATGCCAGCGGAGAAGCTATTGGAGGTGTTTTAAGTCAGGAAGGCAGACCTATAGCTTATTTTAGTGAAAAGTTGAATGATTCAAAGAAGAATTATTCTTCTTGTGATAAAGTGTTCTATGCAATTGTGCAGTAATTGAAGAAGTGGAGACATTATCTAATGTCAAAGGAGTTTATACTTTATTCAGATAACCATGCACTGTAGTATATTATGCAGTAGCCAAAGCTTAGCCAGAAACATGCTAAATGGGTAGAGTATCTTCAAGGTTTCCATTTTGTCTTGAAGCACATAAATGGCCAATCAAACAAAGTTGCAGATGCCTTAAGTAGGAGAAATGTATTACTTCAATAGAGTCAAATTCAAGTGTTAGGTTTTGATTTTCTTAAAGAATTATATGAGACAGATTCAGATTTTAAAGAGGCATTTGAAGCTTGTAAGAATCATGTTTTAATGGATAGGAATAAATGGTTGGATTATTTCTTACAAGATGGACTGTTGTTTAAGAGAAATCAAATGTGCATACCAAATTGTTCTATGAGGGAGAATTTAATCAAAGAGAAACATAGCGGTTGACTTGCAGGACATTTTGGTATAGAGAAGACTTATGAACAATTGAACAGATTTTATTTTTGGCCGAAAATGATATCTGAAGTGGAAAAGTACGTGAAAACTTGTAAATTCTGTCAATATGCAAAGGGAAGAAGCCAAAACACAGGTTTGTATATTCCATTACCAATTCCAGATAGGCCTTGGGATATGGTAAGTATGGATTTTGTTTTGGGCTTACCAAGGACTCAAAGAGGAAATGATTCAATTTTTGTTGTAGTGGACAGATTTTCAAAAATGGCACATTTTATTCCATGTTATAAAACTAGTGATGCTACTCACATTGCTAATTTGTTTTTCAAGGAGATTATAAGATTGCATGGGTTGCCTAAGAGTATTGTCTCAGACAGGGATTCCAAATTTGTTGGACATTTCTGGATGACATTATGGAAGAAGTTGGGAACTAAACTGAATTTCAGTTTTTCCTATCATCGACAAACTGATGGATAGACTGAAGTAGTGAACAAGAATTTGGGAAATCTTTTCAGGAGTCTTACTGCAGAAAATTCAAAACAGTGGGATCAAGTGTTGGCACAAGATGAATATGCATATAATGACTCACCTAACAGGAGTACAGGACAGAATCCATTCCATATAGTTTATGGAATGCATCCAAGAGGAGTATCTAAGTTAAGAAACTTGGGAAAAGATGAGATGAGAAGTGCAAAGGGAGAAGATTTTGCTTCAGAAATGCAAGCAATACATGAGCAAGTGAAACAACAGCTACAGGATACCAACATCAAGTACAAAATTAGAGCAGACATGAGAAGAAGAGAGGTGAACTTTGAAGTTGGAGATTTGGTTTTAGCACACCTCAGAAAGGAAATATTTCCAAAGAGGGAGTATAACAAATTGAAGTTCAAAAAAATTGGACCATGCAGAGTATTAAGGAAATTGTCTGCAAATGCATATGAAATTGAATTACCCCCTGATGTTGGAATATCTCCAATTTTCAATGTTGTTGACCTATACAAGTATGAAGGTGAAACTGCAGATGATACATCACAAGATCAGGAGACACAAGAAATTGACTGGGTAAAATAGTTACCTACAGCAAAAGAATTACAGCCAAAAAGGATTTTGGACAAGAAAGTGTTCAAGAAAACCAGAGGACAAGAGTACTTTCAGTATTTGGTTAAATGGAAGGATCAGCCTGTTGAGCCCCAAAACTACCTCTCTTCTACACATTTTCTTAAAACCTTTCTCTTCTATTTCCCATGTCAGCGCCTCCTAAGTTATCAAAAGTTGTTACATGTTGATTTCAGGAGTGTATTTGAGTGATTTTCAAATTATATCATTGTGTGTGCTATTTGATCTAGGTTTTGTTTATCAGCTACAGAATGTAGCCACTTTCCGCAGCTAACTCACAATTCCATAGCCGTTTTCATTGTTCTGTAGGTTACACATGTCGGTAGGAGGAATGACACACATGGGCAGCTCAGGAATGATCCACACATGGATGAGGTCCTATTTGCTTAGCCAAATTCGTAAGGAAAGGTACAAGTCAAAGGGTGGTCAACAGAGAGTTCTACGTCAACTAGGACTATGTTCCTACATGTAAAAGAAGCCCGAAGCTGTTCCTAAACTCGTGGATCCATTTTTACCACCTGCAGGCCATCTCCATAACGCATTCCAACATCAACCTCGCATAGATTTACTTCTCATGGCAACCAAGAGGCTGAATCCTCGGATTTTGACCTGTTCACATGTCCATTGCTAAAGGAATTCCTCTAAGATACAGTTATTCATTTCCTCTATAAATATAAGCATTTGCAACACAAATAGTTAGTTCTTGATACTGTTGATATAACATTATTTTGTTGTTGTGTAACTGAGAGACATATTCCTCTATTTCATAATACAAAACTCTGTTTTTCACATGATTGTTTAAGCGTGGTTTGAAGTGATAGCGTGTTAGTCCAAAGTTGTGTAGAGGGCCCCTGCGTAGCTGAGGTCCCTTATTTTGTTTTGTATAGTTTTTCATGTATATTTTTTCTCATTTGAGCTGTACATTTCTCATGTTTTACGTATGGTTTTAATCATTTTAATCCTATACATGTTTTTGCAGCGTGTTACATTCTCTACTAACACTGATCGGTGCACTTCAAAATAGGTCTTTAAGTCTGGTTATGCTCAAGCTTCTTAATGTAGATTTTGCATCAAGTGGTGATTTGAGACTTGCTTCCTCTGCTAAACTTTAGTTTTCAATTCCAGTTGTTATGCTTTTATTTAGTGAGATTTTTTTATTGCTTAAGATAGTTTAGATATCAGTTCTTCATGCTATATGATGATATCTCTGGAGCCTTTAGCTTAACCCCATTTTTAGAAGTGAATTGGCGAGCTATTGTGATTATAGGTGAAGTAATTGATTTTGATTTCATTAGTCTGCAAGTAGATAGTTTAGATGTCAGTTCTTTCATGCTATATGATGATATTTCCAGAGTCTTTAGCTTAACCCTGTTTTAGAGGTTAATTGACGAAATATTGTGATTATAGATGAACTAATTGACTTTTCTTTCATTAGAGTGCAAATTAGATAATTTAAATGTCATTCTTTCATGCCATATGATGATATTTCCAGAGTCTTTAGCTTAACCCCGTTTTAGAAGTTAATTGACGAAATATTGTGATTCTGGGTGAAATCATTGACTGGTTTCCAGTTTCTTTACTTTTTGGTTTTGAGTGTAGCAGTTTATTAGATTTCAATTCTGTAATTAGGATGGACACCAGAGATATTAACCTCATTTTCAGTACTTCGTTTTTAGCTTGATTTATGTAACTGCATGTTTACACTCTTGTTCAAATTCTGATTTTGTGGACAACGTGTTTTGAGATCTTTTAAGTTCTAAGTTTGGAAATTATCATAAGAAGCATAAACCTTGTCTTCAATTCTACATCCACACCTGATATTTAAAAGTATTCCTAAAAATTTAGACTAGGATTTCCATTTGCATTAAAAACTTTATGAGACCAACAAGAACAAAACCCCAAAACAAGATAAAAGTAAAAACTCTAAGGTAAGAAAAGGGTTGTCTAGCACATACAGTGCACTACACTTTATCAGTTTACGACTCTCGGATTGATAACTTATGTAGCAATTTAGGTCACACTAAATTGACTAAACATATCCAATAGCTTAAGCTACTTGGGTAACAGAAAATATGCTACAGAAGCTGGGCAGTTCTATAGAAGAGCTCATGGATGGGAGCCCATGAAGAAATTTGTCCTTAGGAGTCTGATGCAGGAGCATGAGACTTGGAGGGAAAAAACTTCAAACTTATTCCAAAAATACAAAAAAATCTACAAGCAAAGGAGTGGGATCTTTTAGCCATAAATTTCCATGATTTTCTAGTTTATCATAGAGATAGAATCTAGGAATAAAGCATGATGTAATAAGTGTTGATTAGTTAAACCATAGTGAAGGTTCTCGAGGAGAATACCTCGCTGAACAGATAGGATTAGTTAGCATAGTCGAGGTTCTCGAGGAGGATGTCTCGCAGAACTGATAGTTTCAATAAATTTAAGCCTATGTTTTAGGATCCGGTTGTTAACACGAACCAGTATATATGTAATTTGGATGCTATTGTAAAGGGATTTTGATCGCATTCTTTTATCGCATATCTCTCAAAGGAAGAAGAGGATTTCTTTGTGTATTGGTTGATTCCAAAGGCATGGTGACCTCCAAAACCCTTTCTATGCATCTGAACTTGTATTTGTCTGTTAAACTGTTGTTTATGTGTAATTTTGGCTTCATGCGGTGTTATTCGTTAAGCTTTTATAACAGTGGTTCGGCCTTCTTTCCCAACTAATACTTTGATTGAAACTTGTTGGAGTGTGTTTACTTCATATTGGTGTGTCTCGTTTCCTTTAAATGCATTGTTTAGTTCCATAGGTAAAACTCTGGTTTACACTGAGAAACCGTGAAAAACTTAGTCGAAATTGAGTTCTAGACTTGAAATCTTATTAAATGTGGCTCATACCCATGGGTCTGCAAGCATTATCGCATCACAGTGTTTGAGCGAAGAGGCACTGACCCTTTGAAGTGCCGAAGTCTGAAGTTGCAACATTCGAATCTGAAACATTATAAAGGAGGTTTTATAACCTATCGGGTCCACGGGGCTGATCGCATCACAAGACCTGAGCAAGAACACCCTAGCGAAAGAGCATTGGAATCACCTATTTTGATTGTCGATAACACTACAGTGTTATCGCATCGGGAAAGGACCATTAGTGGAGCGCGATGTTATTCTTCTGTTCCGCGTGGAAGTGCCAATAGCGACCGCCGATAGTGTTATTCCATTCCTATGGAATAAAGACCCCACCGATAGTGTATTTGCATATTAACGCATTCCTTTGAAAAACTATGTCGATAATGTATTTCCCTGTGTAATAGCTCTACGAAAATTAAACTCCATCGATAGTGTATTTCCATGGATAATCACATTATGGCGATTTGAAACCGCCGATAGTGTATTTTATGCCTAATTGTGTTATTGCCATTCAAAAGCCCATCGATAGTGTATTCCGTAATTACCATGGAATCATAGCTCTGATAGTGTAAAAAGGGCTCTGTTGTGAAAATTTCTCCCGATAACAGGGGTTGGGGTGATTAATGGAAAAGGACTGGTGATAGTGGCCAAAAAAAGGGAAATTTATAAACAGTCAGTCTAGAAATAGATGACTGATACTCCAGTGGAGGAAGAAGAAGGAACTTCATCAGATTTAGAAGAAATTGTAGTAGGATTTGCGCATTTGTCAATATCGCCTGCACCTAGGCCACCATAGTAGTACAAGCGCATTAAATGGTCCGTGTACAGATGAGCTATGGACTATGTATTTTGACGGATCAAAGACACAAGATGGCTATGGAGCCAGGTATGTCTTGATTGACCCAGAGCACAGGAAACACTTGATCTCAAGCCTCTTGGAGTTCGAGTGCACAAACAACATTGTTCAATACGAAGCACTCATGTTGGGCTTGCAAAAGGCCATTAGCCTCGATGTTGTTGCGTTCAAGGTGGTAGGTGATGCAGAAATCGTGATACGGCAGGTACGTAACACCATACATTATTTATCACCTCATCTCAAAAGTTACTAGCAAGAGGTATGGAGACTAATCTCTAACTTCCAATAATTCAATATCATTGTTTTGCCAAGAACGCACAATGCCGCTACTAATACCTTAGTAAATGCAAATGCTAGCATGTCACTGCTTAGGGATAAATTTACTATTGAAATTTTGTATAAGCCTTCTATCCCTGAGAACATAACTAAGCTATTGGCTTTTGATGATGATCAACAAATATTGCACTTCATGGATAGCATTTATTCCTTCAAGGATGTGGTAGTTGATGAAGATCAGCACAAGAAATTCCTACAAGCTGCAGTTGATGGCAAGAAAGGAAACCTCATCCCCAAGGGTGCGACTTCTCTCAACAGGCTCTATGACTTGCAGAACCACCTTCAAGGGGAAATAAACAGCGAAATCCATAGTTCCACCATGAGGAATAAACAGATCAACTTGGGAAAAAATCACAATCCAAATTTCGTCAATCTTAGTATGCGCGGCACACCATAGGAGTGGCACGTTTTTGTCTGATTTCTCAAACATTTCTTGGATGTTCCCACATGGGCATATGATGACCTCAGTACATGCAACACGCATATAATCCAAGGCAGGATTCAAATAAAAGAAGGAGTCAAGCCATTGCAACAAATACTAGATAAAATACATCTGACGCTTGAACCCCTTTTACAGAAAGAATTAACTAAATTGTTGGATGCTCGGATCACTTACAAGTTCATTATGTTACATGGGTTTCTAATTTAAGTTTTGTACGTAATAAATCGATGGAAATCATGTTATGCATTGATTTTTGAAACTTGACTTCTCCCAGAACAAAAACAACTACCCCATGCCATCATCAGAGCCCATGTTACATGTAGTATCTGAAGTAGGAATGTTGTCTTCACCTAATGGTCTTTTGGGATACCACCAGGTTCCAGTAGAAGAACCTAAGAGTCTGATACCGGTTCACAAGAAGCTTGGCCCTCACATGTACCATCTGCAATCACTTGATGGGAGAATTGATAACCTTCCTGTCAATGGCCAAGATCTCAAACATTATTTTCAGTAGGTTGTGCCACACCCCTCGCCATGTACATAAGTATGTTTGTTGCTTATTGTTTTGATTTTTCGCTTTGCTTACTATTTTTGTTCCGTGTTGTTCTGTTTGTTAAGTATCCTACTATTTTTTATTTTTTGTAATTAAGTGTTGCCCTTTACTGAGTCCTGGCTTTTGAATGAGTATGTGGCTGAGATCTAAAGAGTCTTGTGACACTGCAACACTTGGCTTGTCTTGCATCTGTCTTCTTCGTGTTTGGTTATAACTTTCAGCCAATGAAGTCTTGATTGATTATATGAGTCATCTACAAGGGAAGCTTGGGTCCAACCATGAACCCATGTCCACACTAGGAAACCCCATGTTTGTACTCAGCTTTCTGCTCAGTGTGTTCAAGCTCATCCAACTAGTAGAAGCGGAGAAGGGGAAATCTAAATGAGAAAACCTATGTCAGAGGTATTACATGCTTCTCTGAAGGAACAACCTCTTCTGCTCTCAAGAATTCGAGATCCCTCTTCCGCCCCAAAAGTAAATAAGTGTCTATGCACAGTATTCTTAAAAATTACAAAGGCGAAAGAAGAGAAAGGCTTCTTGCACAGAGAGGTGAAGCATGTAACTCCATCGGGGTACTGACCAAACTCGCTGGCAGTGGATCAATGCATATGCTCCTGCGTGACTCTGATGGGTACTGTCTAGGCCTGCTGGCAGTGGAGAAACACCAGAGATGAAAACTTATACTCTGAAATTTTTTAACTCGCAAGCCAAACTACCCTTCCTGATTTCAAAACACTTTGATCAACTTGAAACTTTTTGTTTTGTTTGACTAAGATGGCAAAAGGTGAACCATGTATGTCCAGGAGTAAGTGGAGAAGCCAAAGTAACCTGCACAATGATTCAATAATCCCTAAAATACAAGACCCTGTGCTATCAATGAACCAAAATAGAGAATCTAGATTTCAACTAGTGCGTCACCAAGTGTGGTAGTGGCTGCAACACCCTCCAAAATTTGGCTTACATCCAATTTCAGAGCCTCCGTTGGATTTTTACTTGATGTTTGCAAGCACTCAGGCTCACCCCATGAGATTGTGTTGAGTCTTTTCACCCTCCTTGCTTGACCGTTCAACGAACATACTTTTACATGTTGGTCACAATGTCACACTTACATCCATGTTCGCGTCATACACAAGGTCTCGCTTCGTGTGTACAAGTTGTATTCACTATGAAAAAATCTGTTGCACTCACACACGAAGTTGTATGCGCTTTCGCGCAAGCGTCTTCATGTTCGTTCAATGATTTATCACAAGCATCACGCTTGTCGCTCACATCGCCAACCAATCATGTTGAGTATATTTTTTCTTGATGGTTTGAGGCATATTTTCGTCAAGTCATGTCGAGTGTGTTTTCTCAAGGTTGCATATGCACAAATTGACTAGCTCACACACTTAGTCATTTTTTGCTTAAATTCTAACAACCGGATTACCCTCCAACAGTTGGACCTCCACCCCGACTTGATCAATTGTCACCTAGAATAGAGTAGAAGTGTCCAACAAGCCATTCCAATCTGCACTGCATGCAAGCTCATCAAACAACCCTCCTGCTGATCAACCGGAGATTTTGACTGGGTAGTGACCCCTGGACTCATTCCACTCAAAATTTTCAAAAAATTTGCAGCCTTTCCCACTTAGCTGACTGAGGAAACTATGCAAACAGGCCAGACAGACACCCAGTGTTTGTCCTTGTCTCCCTCAAAAAATTGCACAGTTTTTCTAGTCAATTACCCAGTCAGTCGGTCAGCTGCTCACCTAGAAAAATGTGATGATTTCATGAGTAGTCCCTCAACTGCCCAACAACCCACTTAGCTCAGAAACTGCACAGAAGTGGTCAACAAGTCAGCCTCCTAGAAATTGCGTAGTTTTTGTCACTAGCAATCCCGCAGCCCACTGCTAGCTCCCTCTAGGAATTGCGCAATTTTTGTTGCCAAGCCTCCTGCATCCTATTTCCAGCTCCCTCCAGGGATTACGCAGTTTTCACTACCAAGCCTCCTACAACCCGCACTACTTCCCTCCATAAATTGCACAGGTCTTCCCTCAAGCCGAGCTAAGTCTCATGGAAAGTCACTGCTGATCTAGATTTTCCATCTCAGTCTCCTAGTGACTTTTGTACAATTTTCACCAACAGTGCTCAAAGCCTGCTTCTGATCTTGAAACTTTCCTTCCAAAGTTTCATATCCTTGTCCTTTATCTCAATCACCTGCATCTGAAAGTGAATAACAATGCATCATGGTAGACTAGGAGTTTTATGTACTTTATGTCATCTCGACATGAGTGATTGCAGATACAAGTACATGGATAAGACATGACGCGATGATAGACAGGATGAACAAGGAGAGCACATGCAAGGATATATGTTCGTGAACGAAAAAATGAACGATGCATGTGAGGATAAGTTTTCATGAAGGGACGATGCATGCTAGGATAATTTTTCGCGAACGAGAGAACATGTGAAGCATGCCAAAGTACAAGCGAGTGATGTGCACATGCAACATCAAGCGAACACCAAGACCATTTAGACTTTGCACACCTTACCATGTGGAGATGAAGCTATGATACACCAAGAGCACACCCATCACTCAGCAGCACGACATCTCGACATGCACACCAGAAGCAGCATGAACATACCAGCATTGTCATGTCGAGTCATGTCATGAGTCATGTCGGCTACATCACCATTGTGAACCATACTATGTAAATCAATGTAATGTAACATGGAATTCCAAGAGACCCACATGTCATACGAAGAGTCATGTAAAGCTGAAGAGTCAAATAATTCAATAGTCATGAGGGAAGTCGAATAGTCACAATGGCCAGTTTTACCCTTGGCTATAAATACCCCCTCATTTTTACATGCAAAGGACTTTTCACCTTGGCTCCTCTCATATAGTCTTAATATTTTGTAGTATTTTCTTTGAGGAGCGAGCAATGGCTCCAATGCCCCTTTCACGGGTTTAGTGATTTATGGTGTATCGATGTGTCTTGGAACTTTCCTTAATTCAGAAGCATGATAACAGGCCAACATGTTTTCACACATGTATTGTAACTGTTTGTAAGACTAATCTTGAACACTTGTAATGCATGTTTCTTTAACCTATGTTAAACAATTGAACTCTTTTGGTTGATCTAATACATATATATTGATGAAAATGTGTTGTATAAGTTGTTAATGATGTCATGCCCGCGTGGGTTGCCTCACCAGACATCAGACAGAACCTTTCCCATAAACCTGTTATAACGATCATCGCACTCACACAGACTGCCTTGTTGGGTGTTGTACGTGCTATCTCCTCTTATGTGTTGAGATTGTCGCATCCATGTGGACTGCTCCTCTAGAATTTATGCATGTCCTGTTGTGTTGTGTGTCTCTGACGGAGTTGGGATTCCTTCCCTTTCGACTAGAGACTCACCTCCACTCTCTCCCTCTGTGGTGAAAGAACCTTGACACAAGTAACACTAGAAATTAACAAGCATGTGAACCTCGAAGACAAAGTAGACCACTCTCATGTGCTGACAAGTAAGAGCTAAGGAAAACATTTAAGAGAATGTCAATCAGGCCACCATACCAGATGGGTCTCCTACACCAAACAATGTGAGGTCTAGTTGGGACTTCATACCGAGGAGATCCGCTGAATGTTGGCGGGTCCAGCACCGTTAATGGGTTGGTTATTCCCTTTGGGTTGATAAATTCGCCTACTACTTTTATGAGGCTAATGGATGACATCTTGTGGCCCTTCACCAACTCATTCGTGGTTGTTTATCTAGACGACATCCTCATCTTCAGCAAGAGTTGGGAAGAACACTTGCAACACATTTGACAAGTCCTTCAAACCCTTCAGCAGCACAAACTATCTGCCAACTTAGAGAAATGCACCTTTTGCATGAGCCAAGTATAATATTTAGGTTATATCATAGATGAGCATGGCATGAATGTGGATTCGACTAAGATCCAATTCATTTGGGATTGGCCAACCCCAACCACTCTAATGGAGCATCGTAGCTTTTTGGGACTTGCAAATTTTTATGAGAGGTTTGTGTTGGGATTCTCCCATATCACTTGGCCTTTGAATCAAATTACGAAGGGAGGGGCGAAAGAAAATTTTTCTTGGTCTAAGTCCCAACAGAAGGTGTTTGTTGAGTTGAAGTACCGACTCTGCTCTGCACCAGTACTCACACTACCAGACCTGCAATACCCATTTGAAATTGAGACAGACACCTCAGACTATGCTATTAGCATTGTCCTCACCCATGAGCATGGGAATCCAATGTCCTATCATAGTGGGACACTTTCCGATACAATTCGGAATTACCCCACCTATGATAAAGATATGTATTCCATCGTGCAGGCTTGTCGTCAATGGAGGCATTACATTTTGGGGAAGGAGACAATCATCCACACTGATCACTGACCTCTTAAGTTTATACAGACACAAGCCTAAGTTGCAGAATGATCACCATTATAAGTGGTCTACATATCTGCAACACTTCCACTTGAACATTAAATACAAAAATGGCAGCACCAATAATGTTGTAAACTGTGTCAGTCAACCCCTAGTTGCAGCAATGACTATTGTTCTCAACTCTTGTGGCCACGAGACCTCTGGATGGTTGCAGCTATACAAAAATGATATAGAGTTCACCTCCATGTACCAGATGCTAGTAGATGGAAAGAAAGTTCTTGATTTCCACCTCTATGACACATTATTATGCTACATGGGCCACTTTTGTGTTCCTTCAAGTGAGTGTACCAAGTTGATTTGGGAGGCACACTACATTTGGGTCGCATGACACTTTGGTGTGGAGAAAATTGTGATTATACTACAAAAGTAATTTTATTGGCCCAAACTCCGACTAGATGTTGGGAAATATATCAGATCCTGCACTGCATACAGCATCGCCTAGCCAACCATCAAGAAGCAAGGCATGTACACTCCTTTGCCTACTCCTAGCCAGCCGTGGGAATCCATCTCCATGGACTTTATGTCTGGCCTCCCTTCTACTAAGAATAGTAATGATTGTGTATTTGTGGTCATGGACAAATTTTCTAAGATGCCTATATTGGCACCTTGCAAGAAGAGTATCATAGCAGAAGAAACTGTCAAACTCTTCTTTGAATGAGTATGGGTATATTTTGGTATCTCGCAAACCATTATATCAGATCAAGATGGCAGGTTCCTGAGCACATTCTAGTTAAGCCTCTGCACATTATTGGACACCAAGCTCACCAAGTTGATTGTCTTCCATCCCTAGATTGATGGCCAAACAAAGGTCCTCAATAGGATGATAATGCACATACTTCGCATGTACAACTCCAAGCATCCACGAAAATGGGATGAGAGTCTTCCATGTGTGCATCATAGTTATAATAAAGCTCTCCATAGCTCAACTAGTCGCAATCCCTTTCAAGTGGGTCTAGGATTTTAACCATTGTGTATGATTGATGTTTCCATGCCTCATGCGACTACACAAATAGAGTCCACACATGTATTGTTCGAAGCTAATAAAGCGACCAAATTTATTGAACGCATCTAACACATCTGCCGATAGGTTCACAACATCTTGGAGAAGTCAAATGCCAAGTACAAGTAGAGACATGATCAACATTGAGTGCCACACAAGTTTCATGTGGGTGACAAAGTTTGTTTGCATTTGTAGAAAGAATGTCTTACCAGAGCCCATCAGAAGCTTAGACCACTCTGATATGGTCCTTCAACCATTACCAAGGCTATGGGAGATAATGCTTTTAAGCTCAACATTCTCTCATTCCTTGGCCTGCACCCAGTGTTCAATGTGAACCACCTTCGACCATACTTCCCACCGTTACTGGACACATCATACATTGCAAAACAACTCACACCAACAGAGTTAAACCCATACTACATGCAACAGGCCACAATTGTTCAGATTATGGACACACAGATCAAGAACACTCACCAGCAAAAGGTCCAACTATATTGATTTGTCAAAGTTGGCCAACTCCTGCACCAAGGCAAGTGGCTCACCAAGAACCAAGTTTAGCAGAAGTTTCCCCATCTCATGGAAACACTCAACGCAATGGGGACCATTGCTTCCTAAGGGGTTAGAACTAATCCAAGTGGATGTTGGTGGCCACCCACCTATTCCACTTAGACCCCCACCACTGTCTCTTTCAATTTTTCAGTTTCCTTAATTGTAGCACAGTTAATATTTTTGGAAGTTTTTCGAGTCCTGGAATTCCGGAGCCATATTGAGGTACTAAACGACATTTTTTGGGAAAACTGAGGCTGCTCGAAATTTGTAGTCCTCATATAGATATTTCTAATAAAGTATTGTGCATGTCAAAAGGATATTGTATGTCAAAGTTACGACCTCGAGAAGTTGATGTACCAATTTACCCAAAGCGGGCCCATAGTTTTTCCGCTTCATCTTCTAGGGTCGGGTTTTTGGATGTTTAGGGTATTCCATTATTCTCAATAATAAACAGACCTCCGAGCCTCATTGTAACACAGTTCATAGGCATATAGCCACCACATCTCTTCTCAGAGATAAGCTACCATCACCCAAGCTAGTCTTATTTCCATTATGTTTGTAAGCATATTTTAGTATTTGATATTAATGAAATGAAGTGTTATTTTTGTTGCATCTCTGTATTTATGGTTATATCTGTAATTTTTTGCATTCCTGCTTAAGTTCAGATCACTGGAATTAAAGAAAAATTAAAAATTGTTAAAGTCTTGTTTGATAGTGATCTAGGTGTCATAGTCAATTTGAATTTTAATGTCAAAATTTAGGTATGTAACACTCAAAGATTAAGGGGAAGTATTAGACCTTCAAGGTTAAAGGACGGAGTGTTATGAATTAATATGGAATCTTCTTAGTTATTTATGTAGATAATTAGTTATACGTAGGTGATTAGTTACTAAGTTGGTTAGTCAACTTGTAGTTTTATAACTATCAAGCTCTTGTATATATTGTTCTCTAATGAAATATTGTTGCGTAAGTTGATACCATAATTTGTGTCTTGTTTCTCTATCCATATTTGTCATAATCCATAGGCTTCTAAAATAATTAACTAATTGAAATGAATTTTCATATCAAAAATAAAATATGTATATTATGAATTTCTTTAGTATTATTATTGGAATAGAATGCTTAAGATTTTTCCCTCATTATTGGAGTTTCTATCTCTCCTATAAGCATTTAAATAATTATCAAATAAAAATCTGATGACTTATCTTACCCAAACATCTTGTTTTCTACCAGCCCACTTACAACCTATCACCTCACAATTTTTTTAACTAAGTATAGACTTTTCTTAACCTTCATTCTCTGTCAATGTTCTATATATTGCTAACATCTCTATTATTATAAATAAAGTTAAAATTTAAATAAGTAAAACTACAATTACATTTTTTTTGTAATTCTCTATTTTAAAATTTGATTCATCCCATTTTAAACATGTCGTCAAACTTTTAATACATTTGTTTTTTTTCCCATGTTGAGAAGGGTCAGCATAGCCAAGTCAAATATATAATTTATTTTATAAATATAGTGCAAACTCTTTTTCTCTTTCCCCAAGGAAAAATCGTAATTTTCATTATGTAAATATGAAAATTACATGTTGTAGGTGCTTGAAAGCACATCAAAATTTATGTTGAACTAGCCGTTATCATCATACAGATATATCAATATGTGAGCCATCATATACAAAAATATAGAATCCTGTAAACAAAAATTTATCAAGAAAATTGAGTATCTGTCATATGCATTACTGTCCCATATCAAAACTGAGCATAAATAAAAAACATAAGCAACTAGATTTTATTGAGTGTCCATGTCAGATATTAGCAGCAGTTTATCTGTAACTCCTTAATAAAAAGTATATGATAATATTGTAAATGATCATTCCCATTCTATTCTAGTATCTTCCATGTCTCTTGAGCTTGTTGTGCACCTTCCTTGGAAAGACGATCATAAATGGTGTTCCTCTCCCTGTAAACACGAGGACAGACGATAAGATCAAATTGATTTTTAATCAAAGGGGCCTCCTCCGGAATACATTTGAGTGTGTGTGCCTGACAAATAGCATGCTAATTGAACCAATCTACAACCACACTAGAGTGACCAAGAACTTGTACTTGTCGGCACCCTTTCTCAATAGCAAATAAAATGAGAAGTTTCAGACGAATTATTGAATCCTTGGCTCAATCCACACTTGTGCTTAAAGGAATGATCCTTATTTAGGAAAAGGTTGGCTCCACCACCACATAAGCCTCCTTCTTGAGATTAACCATCAAAATATGCCCAAGGTCAAAGTACAAGCTCTTTTTCATCCACATTAAAAAATCATTAAAAAAAAAAATTTTTATTTAATCATTATAATTATATTTTTTAATATATAATTAATACTATAAAACAAATAAAAAATCATATAAATATTACTACCAAAATATATTTTAAAAATAATAATAGTAATAAACATTCAATTATGTTTAAAAATAATAATAATAAACATTAAAAACAAAATTTGATTGATTTATAAAATATTATAATAAATAAGTGAGCATTTTATTACTTACAATAGAGCTGATATGAAGCAAAGAGAAAACAATAATCAATTTGATGATGTGGCCATGATATACGTATGAAACGCTAGGTCATAATCCATTGAAAATGAAGGAATTTAGTTATATTTTAATAAAAATATATATCGAGGTTATAAATTCGTTCGTAAAGTTATTTTTAGTAGTTTTTTTTCAAAAACTTTGATCATAGTGTTTGAAACATTTTTCTAATAGTGGAAATGGATAAAGCACTATTAAAAATCGTTAAGACACTCAAAATCTTTAAGCTTGATAGTTGTAATTGAGATTTTCCAAAATTTTTGCGAAATTTTAACAAAAATCATGTCAAAATTTCCACTCTTTTCTAGACATTATAGCCTCTTTAAACTACTCCATAAAAATTATTGAAAATTTGGCACATAAATTTAAGATGATTCTACAGCTTTTAATATACTATAATCTGATAAAAACAACTTTGCTTTAAAAAACTGCAAGATAATTAGACAACTCATAATTTACTATAACCTGATAAACCATCTTAAATTTTAAGATCAATTATGAGGACAAATTTCATTTTTCGTTTTTCCAACAGTGATGTGATCTATTATCGGCCATCTATCAAGAAAGATGTTAGACAAGGAATTTTCTAATGATCGAGTGAAAAAAAATTACTACATGAGTTTTCTATCAGCAATCTTCCATTGAATTAAGATATAAACCAATACGTGAAAATATATATCACCCTATGTATTTAGTAAGACAATGTTTGTGAACACTTAATATTTACCTTGTATACATATTCATTTAATTTATATTACTAAGTTAATAAATACAAGTAAAATATAATGTTTTGTTAATAGATACAAATGAAAAGATTAACAAAAAGACACTCATTCTGCTGCATAATCAAATATATCACATTCAAAAAACCAAAATACCATTTCAAACAAATTGTAGATCTCAATCTTTCTCTCTTTGTATATGGTACTCGCCTGGTTTCAATTATATCACAAAGCAACACCCAAAACACATAGCTATTATGAACATGCAAAACCACAATGAGAATATATTGGTTTAAAAATTAGAAATGAAACTAGTTTTTTAAATATAAAAATGCAGATTGCTTATCCTTCAGCTTTAGTAACGTCAAGGGAAAATTTAAAAGAATGTCCAAAACTCTAGACATTGTTGGTGTGGCATCATAACTTGTCAATACTAATCTATTTTATTTTCAAAGGGATTGCTTTATTCATTTTTCTCCTACTTGTGTAAATTAGGGTAGAGCCTTCAATTGTTGTGCAGGGACTAATATTAGTTATAGTACTGGTCTGCTGACAATGTTGGATCCGCCAACATCAGGGGATCACCCTGATATGAAGTCCCAACTAGACCTCACACCATTTGGTGTGGGAGTCCCATCTGGTACGATGGACCGATTGCCATTATCTTAAGGATTTGCCTAAACTCTTGCTTGTCAGCACAGCAGAGTGGTTTGCTTTGACTTCGAGAAGTGAGGTTCACATGCCTAGTGAATGTAAGTGTCACTTGTGTCAATGGTTCTTTCACTGTCGAGGGATACGGTGAAAGTGAGTACCAGGTTGATTGGGAGCAGTCCAAACACTACTAGGAACACATGACACAACAGTACATACACATCTTCCGGCAGAGTAGTCCACACGAATGCGGTAGTCACAACACACAAGGGAAGATAACACGTATAACACTCGGCGAATTAGTCCACACGAGTGCAATGGTAGTTTACAACAAGTTTCATGTGAAAGTCTTTCTGATGTCCGAGAGAGTAGTCTACACGAGCGAGACAACGTTAATAGCATATACAACACATTTCCATAAATAGATTATGCATTACAACAAGTGAAATAGTTCAAATGTAGAACATAGGTTAAAGCAACATGCATCACAAGTGTTAAATATTAGTCTTACAATAGTTACAATACATGTGTGAAAACGTGTTGGCTTGGTAGCAGACTTCTGAATTAAGTGAAAGTTCCAAGATACATCGTTACACCATACATCACTAACCCTGTGTGAGAGGTGTTGGAGCCACTACTTACTCCTCAAAGGAAAGATTGTATACTCTCTTGGCTATGCGGGATGAGTTGAGGTGAAAATTCTTTTGCATGTACAAATGAGGGGTTATTTATAGCCAAGGGTGAAACTGACCCTTGTGCTTGTTTGACTACCCTCATGACTGTTTGAATTCCATGACTTTTCGACTTTACATGACTCTTTGTACAACAAGTGGGTCTCTTGGACTTCCATGTTACATTACATTGATTGAAAATCATAGCCCATAGTGGAGATGTGGGCGACATGACTCATGACATGACTTGACATGACAGTGTTGGTACATTCGTGTTGTTGTTGGAGTGCATGTCGAGCTACAGTGCTGCTGGGTTATGGATGTCTTCATGGTGTATCAAAGCTTCACCTTTGCATGGAAAAGCGCATGGAGTATTCAATTGTCTTTGGTTCACTTGATGATGCTTAGGCACGTTGCTCCTTTCTTGCATGTTGGAAGGATCAACAAGCTCATCTATTCATGAAAGGGGCACGTTTGTCCGTTCATGAACACATTTTTTTGCATGCATCGTTCGTACGTCCATTGGTGAACCTGTCCTTCTGCATATGCTCCCTTTGTTCATCCCATTCGTCGTCTTGTCATGTTTGTTGGTGTACTTATACCTACAGTCACTCATGACGAGACGACATCAAATCAAAAACCTCCTAGTCTACCATGACACATGATCATTTCAGATGCAGGTGACCGGGAGAGGCAGAGCAGCTGTGAAGCAGGATGATGGCTTCAAGCACTACTAATGAAAACTACACAAGAGTCATTGAGTGATGAATATGGGAAATCCAAGTCGATAGTGACTGTCTGCGAGGTCTAGCTCGACTGGAATGCAAAATTGCGCAAATTTTGGGAGGGACAGTCCGAGTTGCAGGAAGGCAAGGTAGGCAAGATCTGCGCAGTTTTTGGAACAAGCGAGAAACAGGGGCTGGAGGGCCAAATTTGAGCAATTTTCTAGAGGAACAGGTCAGGCTACAAGGAGGGTTAGCAGGCAGAGATTGCACAGTGTTTGGGAGGAACTGCTTGAGAGCTTGGCAACCAAAATTGCACAATTCCCAGAGGGAATTGTCAGTTGGCTATTGGGGTCACTGGCAGCCAAAATTGTGCAATTCCCAGAAGGAATTGGCAGTTGGTTGTTGGGGTCATTAGCATCCAAAACTACGCAATTCCCAAAGGGAACTGGAAGTTGGCTATTGGGGTCACTGGCAGCCAAAACTGTGCAATTCCCAGATGGAACTAGCAGTTGGTTGCTGGGTCACTGGCAGTAGAAACTGCGCAATTCTTGGAGGGAACTAGCAGTCTGCTACTAGGAGCTGCTGGCAGAGGAAAATGCGTTGAGGCTGGTAGGTAGGTTTGTTGATCATCTCTGCACAATTTCTAAGCTGAGTGGACAACTGGGCCAGAAGGCATGTTCATGAAAACTGCGCAATTTTTTGGATGAGCAGGAAATCGACTGTTGGGATGGCTGACTGGGAAAACTTCGCAATTTTTTGAGTGAGATAGGGACGCGCACTTGGTGTTTTTCCAGCATGTCTGTGAAATTTCCTCAGTCAACTAAGCGAGTAAAGTGTGTGGCCTCTGCGGAATTTTTTAGGGGAGATAGTCTCGAGGTGATTGTCGGGTCCAACTGTCCAGGTGGTTAGTCTGAAAGTGGATTGAATGGCTTGCGAGCAGCGCAGCTTGAAAATACTTACTTGATGCTTTTGCGTTGTTCTGATCGAAAATTGATCGAGTTGATGGTGGGGCGAAGGTATGGCTATTAGAGGGGAGTCTGGTCGTCAGAACTTCAGTAAAAATGACTAAGTATGTGAAAGAACCGAAGATGCATAGGTGATCATGAAAACACACATTCTCATGACTCGACGACAAAATGACTCAAACCATCTAGACACACATGTTCAACATGACTCACCGATGGTGCAAGTGACAAGCGCAACACTCACGATTGACCGTTCATTGACCGAGACGACGCCTGCGTGACAATGAATGTGACTCTGTGTGTGAGTGTGATAGATGCTTTCATAGCAAACACAACAAGCACATACGAAGTGAAGACTTTGAGCATAACCAGAACATGGCCGCAAGAAAGACTTAGAAACCAGCATGAAGAAACTTGAATGACATGAACAAGAAAGGTGGATGCAAGAACTCACACGAGCTCATAGAGTGAACCCGAGTGTGTGCAATCATCAAGTGAAACTCTCAAGGGAGGCTCCGACATTGGGTGCAGGCCAAAATTTTTTAGGGTGGTTATAGCTGCTACAACATGGTCTCACAATTTCATCAAAAAATCATCATAAAACATCAAAAATATGTACATAAATAGTTTATATTAAGTTATGTAAGTTATATAATTTAGTCCAAAATGGGCTCATATATTGATTGGGCCAACAAGTTTCAAACACCAAACCTTAACATCACAAGTTGACAAGACATAATGTCCCAAGTACCTCCATCTCTGAATTACCAAATAAGTCAAAATGCACTACAAAACATTTCATTGAATACCATTCAGGAGTACACCTATCCCATCAAATAGACACCCACTAATTTCCACTGGAGAAACACATCCCATCACTCAATAATACCTGCACAAGAATAGGTGAAATGTGTTCCAGTCATATATACATGTGTGTTTAACCATTCAACCTATTTAAGACAATAAATGACAACATTCAATTAAGGAATTATTTTAGGGGATGCAATAAATGACACCAACCCTTTCGATTCAAGTGTTAAACACACCAGCCTTTTCAATTCAGGAATTAAACACAAGAAAGCACAAGGATCAACCATGAAAGATTATCAGCCATTTGATCATGTAAAAATCAATTCAGACCACACATTTGAATTTGGGAGATGGAAATACATGCCAATCTTCCCTACCAATTAAATTCTATATCAAAAAACTATAACACATCAACTCTTACTGATTTTCATTTCAAACATTCATTCTACTCATCAATTGTTGGAAACATACAATCAAATTGTTCATACATTGTTACATTCATTCTATTCATCAATTGTTGGAGACATACAAACAGAGTGTGTGCACATTGTTACATTCACTCTATTCATCAACTAATGGAGACATACAAACATTGATCAGTTGCTGGAGACATACAAACAGAGTCTGTGCACAGTTTTACATTCATTCTATTCATTAGCTGTTGGAGACATACAGGTTTGTTTTTGTTGAATAATTTTATATTTGTTGAGAAACAAGGGTAAACTAAAGCCATTATAGCCAATATCACTTGTTAAATAGATCACAAGATTTAATTAGAGAAGAAATTCTATATGAATAACAGACCCATTGATTTAGAAACAAATTTCAATGCCACTGTAACCTCAAATCTAACCCCTGCAATTCAATATCAGACTACTATAATAGAGAAGAATATACTTTCATAGCCCTAAAGATGATGCATATAAATTTATAAATTTATAATCTTGAGGATGATGCATCCCAGAGTATAGGATCATGTTTATTCTTTGAAGGAAACGAAGAAACTTGGAGGAGATTGTGACCTTCTGAAGGGAATGGCCTAGGAACTTTATGAATTCAAAGAGAAAAATTTGATTTGAGGTAGATTCATTGTCTCGTTAGAGAAGCATTTCTAAATGAATAACAAAATCACTTATTTAGAAATTCTCTTTCAATTATTACAATATCAAATTAAGACAATATAACTACAAGGAATTAGACAATTTAGATACAACAAATAATCATTTATTTCGTTATGAGGAATAATATGAGCAAGCTTTTTAAGATCCTATAGATAGACCCATAGACATTAAAATGTTATTTAACCATGATGATAATGTACAGGTAGCAGATGACTTTATTTTGCTTGATTGCACTAACTTTTCATGATGGGGGAGGAAGAAGAAGTGTAGGAGGAGGAAGTGTACTTAAATTATGACTGTCCCTTTAACCTGTCCCCTACTGTTACACAGTATTTTGTCACCGACCCCGCATCCCCTGATCACGAGTAGAGTCGGTCCCTGAATGGCATATGTTCTGTGTCATACATCAAAATATGTGTCCACACCTTCCTAATCATTCAAGAAGATTAACAATGCTCTTTAATCCTAAAGATTGACCCTTTTTACCCATGTTTCAATATCGTCGCAAGACAACATCGTTCTACGTGCGACGATTTCCTGGAATGAACTAGAACGTCGCAGCATCGTCCCAAGAGTACATCTATTCTCTGTGATGGTCATATTTTAGAGCTCATCACAAGTCGTCAGTATCCTTCTTGTGATGGTAGATCTGAATACATTGTTGCCTCGTGATTTCATCTCTAAGTCTTAGTGTTTGACTTGCGACGACCCAGATATGGCGAATTAGTTCAAACAAAATGCTTATGGGTGGTTCTAAAACTGGTTGTTGGGTTAAGGAAGTTCGCCTTTCCTCCTTTGAGATGGTGGTTCCGCCTTTTGAGTAACCTCCCATAGAGATAAGCTCCCTCTCCCTCATTTATGGAGCCTCATCCTCTTATAAAAGCATTCCCCATTACTATGATCAGCTAGTTTTTTGGTGTGAGCAAATTAGCAAGTTTTTGGTGTTGGATTGATAGTTTGCAATGTGAATTGCTGATAGTCTAGCAATTGGTTGTGGATTTCCTTAGCCTTATACTAGTTCTTTTGGGGGAGAGAGAGAGTTATCAGCCTTTTTGGGAGATCTTTTGAGAGTGAATGCTTGTGGAGACATACTGACTGGACCCTTCAAGGAAGCTTGCAACGTCAAGGCATGGTTGTAAGCTTTACTTTTGCTCATATTAATACAATCAACGGTTGTTTCCTATATCTTATATGAAATATATTTGATAGCTTATGGTTCCTTGACTTTGTAAGTGAATAGTTCATTGTTGTGCTTTATTATGTGTTTCATCGTTTTCTTGTGTTGTTTCAAGTGAATTTCTTATCAAGGAGAAGGAAACAAAAGCTGAAGGAGCATAACGAAGATTACATCGAACACCGGCATAAGGTAGACTCTTTCAATGATGACCATTTAAGGAATTAACTGTTGCATTTGTCTTGTTGTGACTAGACCCACTCTAGGGCTATAGGGGTTGCCTTTGTCCGCAGAGGGAAATTTACCTACATCACAAGTTGGCGACTCTATTGGGGAGTCCTTTGTGTGTTGTCTCTTGTTTTGCTCTTGATTTATTTTTGATTGAATTACATAGTGTCTCTTGGTTTTGGGACTGAGCCATCAATGTTCTGGGTTACTTGAGTAAACCTGGTAATCGCTCTCATTGCCTGAGAGATAATTCTGGTGTCTTTCAGGTGTTTTTTCTTTATTTTGCCTCTTAATTGAGATGGTCATTTTTTAGCTCTTAACAGTTGCGACAAGTCGCACCTATCCGCTTTGATAAAGTTGTACATCGTGAATATCCCATCATACAACTGCGATGATTCCTGAAATCGGACTGTCGCCGAAGACAAGTGTACTCTTGCGACATCGTCGCTCAGTTGCCAGCTTTATGCCTGCGATGATTTGGCTTTCATCTCAAGTTTTTAGTTTAACCCCTACGACGATTCCTGTAAGGTTGTTTTTCACAGCCTTACCTCCTGAATCAACCAGTGTTGCTTTTCCCCTGTTGTCTCTTGTATCTTATCAAACTTATTTTGACTGTGTTTTTTAAGGCACTTTCTCCTTGGTTTCATTTGTCTGAGTCTTGATTTTTCAGGTTGTGTGACCTAAATCTCATTAAGGTTTCGTCAAGAAGTCATTTGTTTGGGTTTCTTGTCCTTCCAACATTCGTCCACAACCATCTGATTGGTTTGTTTGAAGTTGTTCTACTGCTTGTCTTCTTTTTGATTGGTCTGTAGTGTTTGGTTATCAAACCAGTTTCTCATGTTGATTTGATTTCCGCACTATCAAACATAGATTACATTTGTTTGGATCAGTCAGGCTCGCATTTGCTTGTTTGTCATTAAATCCCAAAAATCAAAAATAATGCATTCATACAGCATACGAAAGTGAAAGCGCATTTGCATTAGTGAATTTTTCATGATTGAGAAATCAGAAAGCAAAGTTCAAATATTTCATTAGTAGTTGCGAGATAAGTGCATTGATGCATTGTGTTTCCTAATGATTGGATTGCTTGCATACGCTGCTTCTCTTGCATTTGCTTGTTATGGTTTGCGTTCGCCTGGAAACGAACTCCTCACCCTCATTTAGGTAGTTGTTCATCAGAAGGAATGGTGTTTTACTCATTGTAGTTGCATCCTAGGAATTGTTGAAATACATTCAGTAGGGCCTTAAAACCGAGACTTAATTCAAGATTAACTGTTAAAATCTATTGAATGAACTTAAAAATGCATTGGAACCTAACGCACACATATCTATAGGTCTAGGCTAGAGACGTGTTCTGGCGTCATTAAACCTAGTTGCTATTGTTTTCACTAAGGTTGGGTGATTCCTCCTTTTGTGATTCGATAGGTACTAGTACGGATTTGTCCTCCCTGTACCATCGAGTATATATTGGGAGACCCCACTAGGTTATCATCCTATTATCCATAGGAAGCATATTCTGCTGCCTTATGAATCGTAACGCGCCAAACACAACATTTGAGAAGATTGACTGTCGTACGAAAAGTCCTTGGTCATTTCTCTTTCATTTGATCACCAAGGTGTATATGCAGTTTTGCAATTTGTCTGGTAAACCTCATGTCTAGTACTCCAGAGCAGTCACTTTCATTCCTTTTCGACTCTTTAAAAGTAAAAGGATCATCTGAGCACTTGTCCTTTTAGGCTCATTAAACTTTGAAAGTGATAGAGTCACATTTTGTCCTTTTCTCGACTCTTAAAAACATGAAAAGACGCAGTTTGGTTTCAGTGTCATAAAATTAACTGCCCTCGAAATTTTCTTGGTTAAGCTTAGTCTTCCTTTTAAGGTCGAGTCCTATGGCAACGTTTTCAGAGTCTATTGTCAATTTCTCCCCCCAGATGGGAATCCTGGTCCTTTTTCTTCGTTTAGAAATGTTGGTGCTCTTTACATGGCAACGTTGTCCCTGCCAGGATTAACCATTGGTCTACCTGTTTGGTTATTTTCAACCTCGGTGGTCCCGAGCATCCCGACTCCTATTCCACCATCTCCTTCATTTGAATCATGTCACGATGATTCCCAAGTTGAACCTTCGCCTTCTTCCCCTATTTCTTCACCCTCCTCTTCTACTTCGCCTAGTAAAAGTTCTAAATCTAGTAACCAGGTGGCTAAGAAGAAGAAGACGAAGACGAAGAAGAAGAAGTTAGAAACACGAGAGGCCGACCATACGACTATTACTCTGAGTGCACCTCAGATCGGAAAATTTTATGGTCCCCCACGGAAGGTCAAGTTTCCTTGCAAGTTGTGCAAGGGTGACCATTCCTCCAAGACTGCCCTGGTATTCCCAGAGTCTTGAGGTGTGGTCTCAACTTTCCGATCCACCATCCTCATTGACCTCTAGAGATCATGTCGATGCTACGCTCTTGGCCAGCGATGGTAAGAAGAAAGGGAAGATTAAATTTCCCTATAGGTTATGTGAGGGCAAACATCTCCTTCACCTTTATCCTCTCATGGATAAAGCTTCCAAAATTTTGGAAAACCTGGTAGTTCCTCAACCCCAACTTCCTATTGGTTATCAGAGGCTTTCTTCTGATCCTCCCTGCATGGTGCAGAGATTGACTTGGATTCATCTATTTCCCATCCTCCTCTTCTGGAGTCTAACCGTGTTGTGTCTATTTCCAACCAACCATTGGTCGAAGAGAGTGTTGGCGTGGTCTCGCCGCCAGTTGTCCATTCTGTTTTGGAAGAGCGTAATTATTACACTGCTCATGTTCTTCTCTTCTCGTCTGATTCTCCTGAATCAACACGTGACCCTCTTGTCCCATCTGATCAAGAGAGTCCTTCTTCGGTTCCTACAGAGCATGGGGGCAATCATACGATGCCCCCACCAAGTAGTTCGGTCATTTCCTTCGATTGGAGTCACTTGACTACTTTCCGCCTTCCATCTTACATGCCTTTCCAAATCACAGTATGCACCTATAATATGGCAGTACATGGCACTCCCTTGGATGAAGGTGTGTCTATTAGCCTCATGCCTTCCACTACTTGGAAAGCCTTGGGCTCCCCACAGCTTGTGCCTATCACACAAAATATGTTGGATTTCGATGGAGGAACCAGTCAACCCTTAGGGATCCTTCCAAAGTTCCCTATTACTTTCGGAGGTAAAACCATCTATATAGATGTGATGGTCGTCTAGGGCGCATTGGATTTCAATCTCCTCCTTGGCCATGACTATATTTATGTCATGGGAGCTATCATTTCTTCACTCTTCTGTGTGGTTTGTTTTCCACATGACAGAAGAATTGTGACTATAGATCAATTGTCATTCTTTAGTCACTAGGTACCTCCTTCATCACCATCATCTTCTGTCGGCTCTTGTTTTCAAGCAGTACCTTCCCTACCACAGGTCAATTATGTGGCTACCTATTCTGCCTCCATGGATGATCACATAGATGATCTAGTACATCATGTACTGGGGACATTGGGACATGATCTGTTGTTGGTACTTAATGACATGTATTCATCCTTGAGCATTATTCTTCCATCTAGTGAAGACCTCTTAGGAGCCATGTCCTTATTTGGTCCATGAGAAAGGAGTCCTGAGGATAGTTTTCGTGATCTTGTGTCAACCTCGTTAAAAAATGAAACAAGGGATCCCGAGGATAGTTTTCGTGATCTTGTGTCAACCTCATTATAGAATGAAACAAGGAGTCCCGAGGATAGTTTTCGTGATCTTGTATCAACCTCGTTAAAAAATGAAAAAAGGAGTCTTGAGGATAGTTTTCGTAATCTTGTGTCAACCTCGTTAAAAAATGAAACAAGGGATCCCGAGGATAGTTTTCGTGATCTTGTGTCAACCTTGTTAAAAAATGAAACAAGGAGTCCCAAGGATAGTTTTCATGATCTTGTGTCAACCTCGTTAAAAAATGAAACAAGGGATCCCGAGGATAGTTCTCTTTTTGTTTCGACCTCGCTAAAAAATGAAACAAGGGTTATGAGGATAGTTCTTTTACTGCGTCAACCTCATTAAAAAATGAAACAACTCCCTTTTCCAATTCGAGCCATTGATTAAGATCTCGTAAAATCCGGGTTGAGTATTTCCAAGATCTCAAAAGTGAACCTTCATTCCATCCACCTCGTTGAATGCAATGAAGCTTGAGGGGCATGTACCTCAATTTGTGTCATTATGCTGGGGGCATGCGAACTTATAACAAGCATAGTTTTTCGTTTCAAGCTTGTGTAAACATGAAACCGAATCCAAACAAAGTTCTCCATGGTTAAGGCTTGTGTAAAAATCAACCCATACCCTATTTACATCTCATGATTTCCATTTTTATCTGCTAAATTCTACAAGATGAGCCTTGGTTGTTTCATTCCATCGCCACCATCTCTTTGGTCGACCATAGGCTTTCACTTGGTTGTTTGTCCTTTCCTGAGGGACCGCATTGATGAGTGGTTTTATTAGCCAGCCTCTTGACCATGACATGTTTTGAGCAGTTCCACCATTGTCGAAATCAGTTGCTACCCTTTATACCGCTCATTCCTCCAGGACGAGTCTCCTTTAATCTCTTTTTTGACTCATAAAAATGAAAAGATTGCCAAGTATTTTTCCCTTTTTGACTCGTAAAAGAAATAAAATGGGGGGTTCGCTTTCAAGCTCTTTTCTGACCCTTTTAAAACTAAAGAGATCGCCAAGATCTTGGCTTTGAACTCATTAAAGGCTGCGAAGTGTCATCTACCCAATATACAATTACCCCTTTTTCGGGCTGGGATAGATTATTTATGAAAAAGGTATACGTTGATATTTTATGGTCAATAGGTTCCCTTGGATATTATTTTCTACCTTATCGGGTTCAAGAGACAAATTTATGAAAAGGGACATCTGGAGTTTTCTTTTCCATGTCTTTTTCAATCTCTCTAAATGTAATGCAGGAAAGTGTTCCCTCTGCGGACAGAGGCAACCCCTCTAGCCCTAGAGTGGGTCTAGTCACAGCAAAAACAAATCAACAATTGGTTTCTTTAAACAGTCATCCTTGGAGGCCTACCTCAAACCGGTGGTTGATGAAGCTCCGTTGCACTGCTCCAGCTTCCATTTCCTTCTCCCTAACGAACAATTAACCTGAAACAATACAAGGAAACAACAAATCACGTAACTGAGAAACATAAATGTTCTATTTACTCATAAAGTCAAGAAATCATGAGCTATCAAGTAAATTACATACAAGACATAGGAAATCATCATTGATTGTATTAATAATGAATCAAGAGCAAAGCTTACAACCAAGTCTTGACATCGCAAGCCTTCTCGGAGGGTCCGGCCAGTGTGTTTCTCCAAGTATTCACTCTTCTAGGATGGATATCCCAACATACAATATCTCTCTCTCACTCATAAGATTTAATACAAAGTTAAGGGCACTCCACAACCTCTCACAAGTGATTAACAATCCCACACTTGTCACACCCACACCAGCTATCTATCAAACTCAAAAGCACTAGCAGCACTGCCCAACCAAAAGAATTAGCAGATCATAGCAAAGGTGAGTGCTTTTATTGGAGGAGTCTCCATGAAATGAGGGAGAAAGAGCTCATCCTCAAGGAAGGTAGCACAAAAGATGGAACTACCATTCCAAAGGTGGAAGGGCGACCCATACTGACCCAACAACCAGGTCTAGAGACATCCAGAAGGCCGACCATTGGAACAAATTCACCCAATCTGGATCATCGCTAGCTGCAAAATAAGTCTTCGCGATGGCATCGCTAGGGGGCAATGCACGCAGAACCATCATCGCTATATATAGCTCATAACCTCGCGTTGGGTCTAGAAATCCAACCATTGTAGGAAATAAATGTACACCTGCGACAGAGTCGTGATGAGACCATTTATGGCATGGGATCGTCACGCATATTAAGCATTTTCTCGCGACGAGGCATAAACTTAGGGAATGAGGGTCAAATTGCAGCATCGCAGAGAATTTTCTTAATCTTCTTATATCAGTGGGAAGATATGAACATGTTTATTTGACACATGACACAACAGAGGGACTGAGATGAGGACAGTGACAAATTACTGTGTAACAAATGCCCCCTAAAGCATGAAGCCCGAGAGAGTGGGAGAGGTGAAATGCTTTACGAAACTGTTCGAACTGGAAAAACCACCTCGAAGATCCTATAGGTGCAAATACAACTAATATCTGTGATAATGAAATACATATAATCTAGGCATGGGCACAGCCATCCAAAAGACATAGGAGACTAGGTCTGTTGTATGGACACAGCCATCCAGTTGACAAGACCATGATAATGATAAAGGTATGGTCGCAGCCATCCATGAAGACTCAGGCATGGTCGTAGCCATCCACCAAAGGGTCATATATTTAATCACGAACCAATCCACGTAGCCCGAACATATGCAATCTTAGTTCGGGGTCTTGAAACTCAACCGATAATAGTACAAATTATAGCATGCGAACAAATGTGCTAGGGTCAAGCATGATAGAAAGTCGCCTGATTACTGGTTAATGATGAAAATCGTTAACAAGCGCGAGAGGAACCACCAATAATGCCAATGGATCTCAAGGTATTGTCCAGTACAATCTACTAAGTGTGAAAAATGAGCTAAAGGCGAACACTCGTGGAATCACCCAATCGAAGACCAATGATGAAAGTCTATCGTCAGGCGTGAAGAACTTTCCATTGAATCATGTAAGCTCCAAGGTACCGAAGGGCATCTCTAGATCAATCTATTGTATAATGAGCTGGTGTCGACAAGAGACGATCCGTCGCAGGAGGGCCATAATATTTCCCCTATCAACGACAAGAGATGAGGAACAAGTGGTAGATGGTGAAGCAGAATATCAGAGGAGGAGGTAAGGGTGTAAACTGCAAAAGGATTATACTCTTGAACATATCGATGACACGACTCCAGAATGTGGCAGAATTTTGGTACCAAGGGATCAGAGACTTGATGGAGACAACACGGATGAGATGGAATGAGGCAAAATGACAACCCAAAACCATGGAAGGCCAAATGACGATGTGTGGATGTCCCAACCCGGCAAGAAGAAAAAGTGTCGATGTTCAAGAGTGACTAGCTACTGCAAGTAACCAATGATGACTTCCAATTTTTCTCCCACCATTGCTGGCGAGTACCCCAATTATTTTTTAAAACAAGCTTGAAGGGGATAACATATGCTTGTAATATAAGTTCGACCCTCGAACGAATCCAACCTAGTGATAGTTTAACGAGCCATAGGGAGGAGAAACTCGAGTCTCGTCATGGTGACGAGTCCAATGTCATCAAGGTTTAACGAGTCTGACATAGGTAAAACTCGAAGTCTTTTTCATTTTTAGAGAGTTTGAAAAAGACACGGAAAAGAAAACTCTAGGGAGGTCCTTTTTCGTAAATTTGTGTCCCTTAAGCCCGAAAAAGTATAAAATAATATTTGAGAGAACCGCTTGACCATTACGATTAAGGAGTACTTTTCGCAATTAGTGACCTTGATCCAAAAAGGTAGAAAACTGATCGAAGACACCTCGTTTCGTAACCAATATCGAACTTGAAATGAAAAACGTCCGGCAATCTTTTCACGTTTATACGGTCGGAAAAGAGCTCAAAGTGGACCACCTCTTATTTTGTTTAATGAGTCAAAAGGAATAACTCGGCCATATTTTCATCTTTTAAGTCAGAAAAGAGCTTAAAGAGGACTTTGCGGAAAATATAGACCAAGTGTATACAGATCATGACATGAGCCAGCCATCTCTATTTCTGCAAAAAAACAATACACCATAAGGTCCATTCGGCATAAATACATTATTCATGTGGAAATTACGTCAAAACTCAAAACCCTAATTAAAACCCCCAAAATAAACGGAAAAAACCCTAACCCTATAGTTGTAAGACTCTATTTTTTTGAAAAAACACTACAAAAGGAGGGTATGGTAATTTTATTTTTACATTTACATTGAGTTTTTTTTACCTTTGGTGTTTTGGTGTGCAAACTTGAGCGACGTTCTGAGCTCGATTCTAGCACCAACGATCCACAAATTCACCCGAAACCTTCAGCAAGTAAGTAATCTTCCCTTTGCGCTGCATTTCAGTAGTTTTTTCATTCAATTTGGTATTAGGTAGGTGGCTTTAGGAAGATTTTCAAATCTGAATCCGCCTCTCGGTTGTCGCGGAAGATCTGCTCCGGTTAGCGACAACCAGGCGTGATAACATGTACCACCATCAGGATCGTCGCGATTGATAGATGTACTCTTGCAACAATCACGGGAAAAATGAACCGCTGACCTCGAGCCGTCGCCGCTATTTGGAAAACATCCACAACGGCGCCGTGAAGTTGAAATTTTTTATAATTTATGTATTTAAGCTCATGAAAAAGGTTCTAGTCCATTTTTCCTTTGACGTAGGGTATCATGGCATTTGTGTGGAAAGAAAGAACTCATGATATCAACGATGAACAAGATCTTAACGGTCCTGGGTGCCGAAGAGCTTTACTTTCATGTGGATTGTTGAAATTCTTCCTCACTCCACATCTTCGAGCACAACCTGATTTGCTAGAGTTGTTAATTCGCTCTTGGAACCTAACAGATGGGAAGTTCGTCATTCGGGGCAAAGACATTGAATTTGATGCTACGGATATATATTTCCTAACTGTGTTGTCTTGTCGTGACGAGAGGCCAATCTTAGAGGGCCAAGGAGTTTACGGTGAGTAACTAGACATGTTGATAGCACGGGTGTGCCCAGGGGCACACAAATCAAACTCTAGTGGGAAATTACAGATCCCGAAAATGGAAGACTTGACTCTTCACTCGGTGTTATTCATGGTGATGAAAACAACGGGCTCTCAAGCCCAACACGAGGCAATGAAGACTCACCTCCAGTTAGCTCTTGATTGCCTTAACCCGACCATATTCAACTAGGCTGAAGCAGTGGTCAGCACTATGAAGAGGTAGCTCACAAAGTGTCGTCGCGAGGAGGCGAAGCAATTTGGATATGAGTCTATTTTGATCCTGCTCATGTTGGAGTGAGTGTCAACTCTTCAATTGCAGGACATAGACTTAGACAAACCTGGGCCACGGGAGACTCGAATCACTCGTTGGGCACATGTTATGATGTGGGGGGGGTGGCAGTCGACCAGTATCATGGGGGACACTATTTCGAGAGTGGCTAGATCACCAGATGATCTTTGTCGAGGATTGGCCATATGCAGGCGTGGACTTTCGCAGGGACCCCGACATGATGCTTCCTGCTGGTGAGCAGTGGGATGATGGAGGTAAAACACTTGATCGAAACAACACACTATTTTTGTGTTTTATTTTTAATGATGCTTTTGGATTTTATCATGCATATGTCTTAATGGCATCTCGTATGTTACTTGCAGATGTGGGACTAGAGAGGTTTGTGGGACTAGCTCCCAAGGCACGAAGGGATCCACAAGGTATCAGAGAGCTGGCCTTGGTTCCCCCAGCTGGCAGTTCAGTGGAGGAGGTAGCCCGTAACCTTGAGGGCCTGACGGACGAGATCCCGAATTAAAGAGGGATCGAATAGGTCCCAATAGAGTACCAAATACATACGATCGGAGTGATACCTAGGGTGCATAGACTCTTAAGACAAGTTACACAAGCAGTGGTCTACTACAGAGAACATAACCCACCACAGTAGATGCCTAGGCTTTACTTTCTGCTGATTTTTTTGTTTGAGAGACATGTGTCTCAGATGTATTGGACACAGACTCTATTTTTTCACATATACACTTATTTTTTGAGCACCTTAGTGCGCCACACGACATATATATATCTCTATATATATTATATATATATATATATATATATATATATTATATTATATATATATGTATGTATGTATGTATATATATGCATGCTATCTTATGGTTCATTATTGTGTCTAAATGTTTTTTATGTTTGATTACATATTGCGTAAATGTCTGTCTAATACACGATTTTCTAATGCATCAGTTAATGTGTTTAATCTTCTTGGAATGTGTTGATATGTAATAAAATCAAAATTTCTTTCCAACAATTTAACACGTAAATACAACCTTAAAATCCGATGATCTCTGACAGAATAACATCCATTAAGTTGGTGGACAACAAGTTGAGAATCTAGATTCACAACCAATGCACGAATATCGAGGTTAACAGCCTCAGCCAGTAATTCCTTGACAACGCTATATTCAGCGACATTGTTTGTGGTACAACCCAGACAAATGCCTTGAAGGTCTACTGACTCACCGTGAGGATCATAGATCACCCATGCCGCAGAGGAGAGGTTCTGGGTACTACAGCAGTCACCATTAGCGAAACCAACGTAAGGTGTAGCAGACATCTACAAAAAAGTAAAAAGACACAATAAGTGGCAATTACGCCTACACGCCAAGCCACACACTGAAAACACACATGTTGAAAATACACGTATGTACAAATCAGATGCACAAGATTCATGCATAATATTTTTTCAGATAAAGCCCATTTCGAGGCTTATCTAGAGGATTCCCTTCGTAATCGATCAGCTCATAGGCCCCTTTCTGCAAAACCCGCTTCACAATGTAAGGCCCATGCCACATAGGGTCGAATTTGCCTACCCCCAACTTATCATTCGCTTGATCATAGAGCAGGACTAGGTCTCCTTCAACAAAAGAACGAGGATGAACAATTTGGTCAAAGTGAGTTTTCACTCTCTTCTTCTGCGCTTTAATGACTAGAGATGCTAGTCGATGGGTCTCGTCTAACCGCTATAGGTAAAGAAGACGTTCTTCTACTGGAGTAGTGTTCGGGAGAAACTCGATGGCTAATTTAAGCAAAGGGATCTCACACTCAATTGGAAGGGTAGCCTCCATACCGTAAACCAATCGGAATGGGGTGAAACCGATGGCATCCTTCATGGAAGTTTGGTAGGACCATAAGGCAGAAAACAACATCAGATGCCATTTGGACTTGTCCATGCCAATGGTACGTTGAAGCATCATGACCAAAACTTTGTTGGCAGCTTCTACTTGGCCATTAGCCTGAGGATAATACGGCATTGAACTATCATGCCGCAAGCCCAGCTGGGTTGTTAACTCAGTCATCATATGATTACAGAAATGAGAACCGTGATCACTGACAATCACCTGAGGGACTCTGAAACTTGAAATGACATGATTAAATAAAAATTGCGTCGTTATCTTACCATCATTAGATAGCGTAGGCATCGCCTCGACCCATTTCATGAAATAATCAACGGCAACGATGATATACCCATGCCCCCCAGCCGAGTGAGGTTTACAGGTCATATAATCAATGCCCCATTTGGTAAAAGGGTCGACGATAATAATAGAGTGCAAAGGAGCAGGAGGAGCACGCATCTTCCATTGGTAGATTTTGTTGGGTTGTGTTATATTCTTTCCACGTAGTTAATAGGGGGTTTGAGGGGTACCTGTAACCCCACTTTATGGGATCCGGGGCAACGCCCTGGAAATTTTGGTTTTGGACCCTATGTTAGGTTGGGTGGACCCACCTATGGTTTTATGCATGATTTTCACACATGTTTTTTGGACGCGATGGTTTTCAGTCCATGGTTTTGGACGCGATGGTTTTTCGGTCCATGGTATTATATGCTTCAGCATGTATAAATATGTATTGTAACATTGAAAGGAACATAATGAAAAATCAAGCTGGTAGTCCCGGTTTTAGGATCCAGTGGGAAATCTCTATGTATATGTGTTATGCTCTCGCATTTTTATTTTTCATGTGATTTAGAATTCGTATGCAGGTAATTTTTTGTACGGGGTTAAAACCTACATTTGGTATCAGAGTTGTTTTGGCTTCAAGGGGATGCCTTTGTTGCTGAGGGGTTTCGCTCGGGCCTGTGGTAGACCCTATTCAGTGGGAGACCTGTGAGATCAATTCTGGTGGTGAAAGAAGATGGCGAGCAGCGGAAAGATAGAGATTGAGAAGTTCAATGGCCAAAGTTTTTAGTTGTGGAAACTCAAGATGGAGGATCTGTTGGTGGATAAAGATCAGTGGATCGCAGTAGATCTGGGTACTAAACCAACGGGAGTGACCAATGAAGAATGGAAGAAATTGGATTGGAAGGCAAAGAGCACAGTACGATTGTGTGTCTCAGATTCAGTATTGTTGAATGTATCAGGGGAAGCTACGGCAAAGGCTCTATGGGACAAGTTAGGGACTTTGTACCAATCTAAGTCTCTGGTGAATAAACTGTTCCTGCGGAAAAAGCTGTATAACCTGAGGATGAAAGATGGAGACTCGGTGACAGAGCATCTGAATGCGTTTAAAACTGTGGTAAGTCAGTTATCATCTATTGATATTAAAATTTCAGATGAAGATAAGTGCATCAGTCTGTTGTGTTCTCTACTAGATTCGTGGGAAAGTTTGGTTATTGCAATAGGTAGCAATGCAACTGCTTTGTATTTTGATGAAATAGTCTTAGCCTTGCTGACGGAGGAGATGAGACGGAAAAATATGGACAACCAGAATGGTGATGCCTTGTCTGTACGAGGACAGTCCCAGAACAGAAACAAAAATAATTCATCGAGTGAGAGATCTAAATCTAGAGGGAGATCTAAATCTCCAGGAAAACCTATAAAGGTGGTGTGCTGGAAATTGGAAAGGAAGGGCACTTCAGAAGGGAGTGTAAATCTAAAGCTCTTGATAAAGGAAAGGGATCTGATGATGCTCCTTCTGCAGAGGCGAAAACCACCTCAGATGAAGGTGGGGATGTGTACTTGGCTTCTTCAAGTACACATGTAGATCATGAGGCATGGTTGATTGACTCAGGTGCATCCTTTCACTTCACTCCCCAAAGAGAGTGGTTCTACGAGTATGAGAAATACGATGGTGGTGATGTCTTCTTAGGAGATGATAGGAAGGCTAGAATCATTGGTCGCAGAAAAGTAAAGTTGAAGTTGCAAGGTGGAAGGGTTAGAACCCTTCCGGGTGTTCTGCATATTCCTGCATTAGCCAGAAATCTGATTTCTGTAAGCAAGTTGGAAGATGCAGGTGTAAAGACAGTGTTCGAGAAGGATACCTGCAAGATGGTTCGAGGAGCACTGGTATTGATGCGGGGAGTTCGGATTGGAACTCTGTACAAGCTACAAGGTAGCATTGTTGTTGACGGGTGCAATAGTTCTATGGTTTCTGAAAATGGAGTAGAAAATCTAGTGGTCTCTGGAGAGAAGACCATGTTGTGGCATCAAAGCTTGGACATATTGGAGAGAAGGGCCTTTGAATACTTCATGGTAAAGGTATGGTAGAAGGTATGAGTAATAGCTCTCTGGATTTTGATTTCTGTGAAATTGTGTATATGGGAAGCAGAATCGGGTGAGTTCCCCTCTGGTGGTAAGAGGACGAAACAAATATTAGAGCTTGTGCACAGTGATGTGTTTGGACCTATGAAAGTTCCATCACTGGGTAAGTCTGTGTACTATGTATCATTTATAGATGACTCTCAAGGAATACATGGATATATTTCCTTAAGAAGAAATCTGAAGTCTTTGACAGGTTTAGAGAATTTAAGGCTCTGGTGGAAAATCAGACAGAGAAGAAGATAAAGGTGTTGAGGACAGATAATTGTGGAGAATTCTGTAGCAAGGAATTTGAAGAATTTTGTAAGAAGTGTGGTATAGCACAGCAAAAGACTACTCCATATACACCTCTGCAAAATGGAGTCGCAGAAGAATGAACAAAACGTTGATGGAAAGGGCAAGAAAGAAGCATGCTCAGTGGTGCCGGGTTAGGACAGGAATTCTGGGTAGAGGCGGTGGATACTGCATGTTACTTTGTCAACAGGTCACCTTCATCAGCGTTGGAGGATAAGACTCCACAAGAAGTATGGACTGGTAAGAAACCCTCTCTTCACATCTGAGGGTATTTGGATGTGATGCATATGTACATGTTCCAAAGGAGAAACGAACCAAGTTGGATAGTAAATCTGAAAAGTGCATCTTTATTGGGTATAAGGATGGTTTAAAGGGTTATAAGCTTTGGAACACAGTAACAAGGAAGGTTGTGTACAGTCGAGATGTGGTGTTCAGAGAGGTGAAAGATGTTATTAAACATGAAGTCCAACCAAAGGAACCTGTGAAGATAGAGTTTGAACTAAAGGAGGAAGAATCAGACTCTGTAGCAGAGGAGGAATCAGAAGATGAAAGCCACAAACTCCGGCTGTGAGAAGATCAGCTCGAGAAAGAAGGCAGCCATAAAGGTATAGTCCATCTGCTTTCTGTTCAAACTTTGCTTTGTCTGTTACTGATGATGATCCCAGAACTGTGAAGGAAGCAGGGGATTCAGAGGATGGAAAACTCTGGAAAGAGGCCATGGTTGATGAAATGGCATCTTTGCACAAAAATGAGGCTTGGGATCTGGTGGAGTTGCCGGCTGGAAGGAAACCCATTGGCAGCAAATGGGTGTTCAGGAAGAAGACAAATGCAGAAGGGAAGGTGGAGAAATATAAAGCTCGGTTGGTAGAAAAAGGTTATTCC